>JASDQU010027070.1:1840-17635 GCA_032191745.1 Picea mariana
TACAGGAACTGAACGAGGTATTGTTGTTACGGCTAGTGTAACAGCTTCTTCTCATCGTTGCTGATGTTGTTTCAGCATCGCAATTCACGGGCTGTTTCAGCCACGTGAATTGCGCTCTTGACTGTGTCGGCTTTGACCGCTAACTGTAACGGCTTGTGTTTCAGCATCGTTGGTTCTGGCGGTCTCTTCTGTGTTTCAGCATCTGCAGCTCTAGTCTTTGTAGCAGCTCTGTGTCTCGGCCTCTGCGACTCTGGACTCTATGACAGTTCTGTGTTGCAGCACCAGGGGCCTCGGACTGTATTTCAGCCACAGGGCTTTGGTCTATGTAGCAGCTCCGTGTTTCAGCATCAGTTCAGCAACAACGACCTTGGACAGTTCTGTGTTTCAGCACAGGCCTCAAATGCTAATCTGCAGTTATGGACACTTATGCACTTCTAATCAATGGTTAAGTACAAAAGTAATGTAAAATATTATGCAAAACAGATTAAGCATATAGTAATGAGAAAGGACGTTGTATACCTTGGAATGATCAGATGAAGTGATATTATGAGTCTAAATACAAGTGATGAAGGGTATAATAATGGCAAAAAGTATGGGAAAAAAGGTACAATATGTGGTCCTAACAGTCACCGTCTTTGAACTTTTCCATAACTGCAACGTTCTATGATTCCTTCTCTTTTCCTTCTTCAAACTCTGGTTTCACGATCTTTCCTTTCACGATATCCAACACTTTATTCTTGGCAAGGATGAGTTCAATCCTTTTCTTCCATGCTCTAAAGTTAGAGGCTCCATCTAACTTGTTTTCTGACTTCATAGAGTAAGTCGTAGCTACTTTGACTTGGTCAACCCTAGATTTGACCAAAAACTCAAACTTGACGTCTTGGCTTGCTGAGAGTACCAGGAGATGCGTTAGGCTAGGGCACACTAATCTATCCATAAATTAGGTCAATCCCTTCAATTAAGGTGCCTCAACGAGAGGATTAGGGTTTCTGCAACTACACCTACTAGTAACCCTAGTGGCAGTGCTTTGGTGACTACTCCTACTAGAAAACCTAGTGATAGTTATTCAATGAGCTTAATATCCTTATGGATATTTTCTCCTTCTAGAATTTAGACTGAATGAAGGAGGTGTGGGCACATAACCTGTCAGAATATAATGGATGTGCTCATTTTACCATTGACAATATCACTATTGTCACCCAACCATAGGTCGAAACCACCCTCCGAGCACCTTAACCTTGACAGAGAATAACTCCAGAAGCAAACCCTAAGCTAGATAGCCAAACAAAGGGTAGCGCACCTTTCCCCAAGGATAGCACACCAACAAGCGCTGATCATATATTCCAAACCCTAACCAAGAGATAGTCCAAGCCAAACGTGATCTTCTAGCTGCAGCAGCTGCAATGGAAACTCTCCTCCAAACCTGCACATAAAAATGGGCACTGTAGTGCACATAAGTGTTGCTCTGCAATTCTAATACTGCCTGCCAGAGTGAAGACTGACCTCCTGTATTTATAGTAATTCTGGCTAACTACTTGGGTCCACTTCTCATTCTGGGTATCTGTCTATTCAATATATTTTATTTCTTCTGGACGACTTCTTCTCTTGGAAGCTAATAACCTAATACAAGTTATATCCTTGAGTTGACATGTCTTCTAGGGTTATTAGCCATCTCATTAGGGTTTCTTCTTACTTCCCGAAATATTCTATTCTCATTAGGTTTACACGTGGAGTTAAATACCTCCTGCAACTACCATAATATCAACACATACAACATATTCTAGATTCCCCAAAATCCTCTCGACTTGAGCTGGAACATTACATATCCATACCTCCTTATCGCTTTTCTGGTATTGATTTTAGATCCCATAAAGAAATCTATGTTGGATTCTAAGAAAGTCAAAAATATTGATCTCATCTCAGTCATTTGGTGATATGATCCATTTTCCATGAACCATTCTTCGATGTATTCATAAATAACGTTTATAAGACCATCCATCAGGACTTATTCTTTCCCAAGCCTTTTAGTAAGACCATTGACTTCATCTGGAGTTGCTACCTGTCTTCTTGCAATTTTCTTCACATCCTTTGGGTTTTCCCAGCACTTCCTAATATCGTGTCCATTCTTACCACAATAAGAGCATATCATCTTGTTCCACAATCCCTTCTTATTATTCCTCCTTTTCACGCGACTTGAGAAATGATGTTCCTTCTTCTTGGATGGATTTAATTGCACATACTGTCTTCGACACTTTTCCACATCATGGTTGCTAGTTCCATAGGAAGCACATGGATAACTAGACCATTCACCAATGAGAAACATCTTCACTCCTCCTGCAGCATGCACATCTTTCCATGGATATGTCTTGCACATGTTACTCTTATCTGGACTAGAAGGTAAGGCCAATTTATTATGTAGGTTTTATTCATCTGAGGTTCTCTTTGCTTCAACTACCCTCGAGCACTCTCCATCTTGATGGGAATATAAAGAGTGTTCTTTATCAATCATGTTCTTGGAAGGAGATAGTGCAAGAGAGACTATCTCATTCCCTACTTGTCCAAATTTACTTATTCATGGTGCCATCTAAAAATTTCTCTCTAATTCATGAAAAATACTCATGTGGAAATTTTCATGACATAACAATCGATCTTGCAGCCTTTGCCTCTCTTCCTCAAAAGAATGAAACTACATTCTTAACTGAGAATTCTCTCTATGGATTTTCCAATGAATGTTCTTTTGATGTATCAACTTCATGAGAGATTTAATCATCTTGCTTCCTTGAAAATATACTTCCAGGTATTCATCAACTGAACTCTTGGATATTATCACAACAACAACTTGCAACACATGCCAAACCTAGCTCTGATACCAACTTGATCCGAAAATTCTTAGACACCACTTATTTCTTTACATATATACATGCAATATCTAACTTGATCCAAAATAATTTAATGATCGTATTGGGGTAGTTTGCATCATTCTGATGATGTGTTGTTTACCCAAAACAATCATAAACTGAAGATTGTCTTGCTTGAAGATAATGAGATGACACAGCAGAAAATAAAAGAACTCAAATTACACACTTTTGTTTCATCTTTATGTTCCATTCAATCCAATGAAAATTGACTTCTCCATCTCAACCATCAAAAACCACATGTAAAATGACTCACATATGCCAATTTAATTGATTCTTTTAAATTCCATTACTCAAAACAAGAAAATAACTACACCATTGAAATCCTTGTGAAATTTTGAAACTTTTGACTATAAGTCGACCAATTTCCAAACTAGCTCAATTTCATGCAAAGCAATGCATTAAATTCCCATTAATGACAATTGAGAAAAATGTTTTACAAATGAGATCAAATCACAAAATAGACCTCATATTCATGATCCTTGCAAAAAATCATGCAAAATTGATATAAAACACTTGAAATTTGTCAAGGTACCATTTGGCATGCTTTATGGTGCAACACAAAATTAAGATTGCACTTGCACATACTTTTGTACAGTCCGTACAGTATAGGGATCCATGCACCTCAAAGTCTATTCATAGGGATGTGTGTAAACATTGGGATCCGTGTCCATTAAATAGGCCACGGTCCTAACCCACGATCTGAATTTAGTGGTAGCTTAATGCTAAAATTAGAGGTATCTCTGACAAATCTGGAGCATTTGGCATATTGGTTAAAACTCTCAGATTACATCTCATAGGTTTTGGGTTCTATTATGTTCCAATGAATATATGTTGGTTAGTTTTTAAATATATGGTTATATATAGTATATATTATATACTATGTACTATATATATAATATGTTATAACAATAAACCTCGTGTGGAAATATTCATTGGTATATGGTATATACCATATTACAAAATTCCCGTCGAAATATAAGGTTACGCCCCTCGGGTGATATGATGTGGTTGTGTGATATGGTGTATGACTAGGGTTTGGGGGCTATCCCTCAGTCCCTTTCCACCCCCAAATCAACTTTAATACAATTTTAAATATTTTATTTACCATACATATGTTAAGTCATATGTGGTGGTGTGTTGGTAATGTGGGCTATGTTAATAGTTTGGTGGTCATGGGGTCTAACCCTATTGACTCCGAAATTTTTACACAACACTAACCATTAATGGTCAATGAGGGGTTTCCACGTGGCAACCTCTCATTGGATCTTCAATGCCACATGTCTAATGTTGATTGAACAAACTTGTTAGAATGGAGGTACGACTTGCCAAGTCATATTCCCAGTCAATTGTTCAGTCCATGTGGCACCTTGGGGTGTGACCAAGTCACCTGTACAGTCATGCCACGTGTCACTGTATAGACATCACACATGTTCTTTTTACCCCTTTTACTTTTTACTTGACCTGATTGACCTGAAATTTGACTGCCCATAATTTTTGCATACGAGCTTCATTTGATGAAACATTTGTGTCATTGGAAATATGGAAACGATATCTACACAATGATGTAATTTTCGAGACGATTTGAGACGGTATAATTTTGAGCATTTATAGATCCCCTAGGACCTCTATGAGCATTTCATATCCTTCTAGACCTCCCTCGGTATTTCTTAGATCCTCCTGGATCATCCACATACCTTCCAACATGCATTCCTGTATTCTACAAAATACACCCTCTACCTTTGTGACCTGCAAAATGATCATTTTCCTGTACTTAGTCACATTTCTTGTTTCTGTGTGGGAGTCCTCACCTTTCTCCATATATTTAGTATCGCAGGACTGCAAGGATCCGTAGGTCCATAGTGTCGCATACTACATAATGCACTTACCAACCCTCATATTACACTTCCATACTTACCACTTTTCATCTTCCATGACATCACATCACCACTTCCCATCACATTTATTTCCCCTTCCACATCAACTACCACTTGTGTAATCATAATACCAATATTAAATTTGTGAAAGACCTGTAAACCTTGCAATAAATTAAAATCTCCTCATGCAAGCTGACAAATTTAAAGCAAGATTTACATTGATTGAACTATTAGGATAACACGTGGTGAAATTAAATAAAAACTAATATTCCAAGCTATAAATATCGACAGTAGCACCATGTATTGCAAAATCCAAAAGCAAAGAAAATAATGTCAAGTAAGAAAAAGGAGTTCTATTGTGGATATATAATAAACATGCTTGGGCATGAGAATCAAGAGTTTCAGTGGCCGAGTACATACAACTACTACAAGGCTCTTCCTCCGGCCGAGAAAAAGACCAACTTAATTTGGACTTCAGGCATAGCATTGGCTGGTTGTGTTCCATAAGTAACAAATTTCAGAGAGCTTGTTCAATGGTGTGCGTATAAGTTCAATTTAGTGAAAATAATAATTCAACTTCAAGGAAATCATCCCATTTCTTTAGCTCCTTTAGTATTTTCCAGAATGTTATGGCTTCCTACATCCACCATACGGTGTAAAAATGAAGAGGCTAATGGATTCCTGAAACAACATAAAGGAGGAGAGAAGTTTCTAAGAAAATACTTGGTCGACTCAGAGTGTAACCCTAGTATTTCTAGGATTGAGGTAACTTCATTAAAATACCCATAGAGAGAGTTTGCATCGTTGTTTTTCTGTATTATTGGTTTGGAATATACTACATCTGTACCAAGAAATATTATATGTGTCCTGCATTTTTCTTTGCATGAAAATGCCATTATAGACTAGGGCCAACTTATTTCGAGTGAAGTTTCTTTTCAACTGGGTAATTTAAAAAAGACTCAAAAATTCTATATGACCTCTTACCTCTTTTTTTTCATTACCTATGGTCGTGTATTTGAAGACTTATCGGGGGGAAGGAACATCAATTTCAATATGGAACCAATTTATGCATGGTATTCGTCTTTGTATAGATACAAAGCTCATTATAACTTTTACCTAATTCACAATAATTTCATTTTAGAATTTAAAATGTTTATTTTTGGCCTTAGTACATCAAGGTTGTCTCTTGAATCTGCCACATTTTTCACGGGTTAGGGAGTTTTATAGACTTCTTAGGATTTTAGTGTTATCGGGTTGTTCAAGGGTGAATAAAATCCTTTTCTCCTCCCATTTTATGTATCAGAAAAAAAATATTCCAAGGAAATGTGCAGACAGTATAAAACTTGGGCCCATTTCTTCAACGAGAAGAGAAAAAATCAGTTCATAACCCTGCCATGAAAAATTGGAGAATTCACTGAAAGCACATAACCCATGTCGATGAACTTCCAGGCCATCTTGACCAACTCAGATTAAAGGAAGCCAAATTTGTTGAGGATTTTGACCCGGATGACAAGTTCAATGCACACATGGCATCAATTGGGTATTCTTCATATTTCACCAAAATTGAACAATTTCAAGGAGGCAGAGATAATTTAGATCTCCCTGAAATCACGATAAACCAAGTTTCAAATAACATGGAAGAATTTATCAGTACCGATGAAGGTTAATGACAACATGGTAGAGAAGTAGTAGAGAAAAACCCTAATTCACCAACGGTTTCCTAGTAGAGTACTCCATCAAGAAGAAAACATAAGACCAATGGTATTGAAATGAGAAAAACATTAGCTGGATGCTTGGACAATGGTGTGGATAAGGACCCACCAAGGAAAATATTGAGAAATCGCATACCATGTATAATTCCATTAAGAGAAAAATAAATACACAAGCAACATGGTTGAGCATACCTGAAACTCGAGAAATATCTTGAGTTATGGATGTTGATGAATTTATTGAAGAACCTAGTTGGTATGAGCAAAGACTATTGGAGACTAGAGAAATTATTGAAGCCCTAATCACCTAGGAACCATAAATATTGTAGGAAGAATCTATAAATTTACACCGCGCGGCCTACAATCAAGTGTCCAAGAATTTTTTTCTTGAAAAAGTTAATACAAGAAACAAAAAATCATCAAAAAAGTGGAAATCAATAATTGACTTTGATGGAGTTGCACCATCGAAAATTGCACAATTCCACAGTGCAACTGGAGAAGCCTTGAAGCGGTTTGTTGATACTATGGAAAGAGCATATTTAGAATTGAAACAAAAGATTAAAGAACTAGAAGCAACCTTAATGTCGGGACCTTTATTTCCATAGCCCCTAAATACAATTCAACCAGCACTTGTTTTAGAAAAAATCCCAAAAAGAAGCAGTAATGTAAAGGCTCATCAAACTTACTGCAAGAAATAAGAAAGTATGTTGGGGATGCAATACACAAAATAATATACCTAATTCAATAAATTTGGGATCCTTCTCAAAGTGATGCCAATTTTTCAGCAAGAATTACAAATTTCAAGGAATACCTACAGAAAGATATGGAGAACATTGAATGATTCTTCAAGGACATTGTGGGTACATTCTCGGCTAGAATCTCAAGATTAACTAATTCCCACTGAAGAGAAAATAAACTTCCTTAAAATACCCAGATGAAATAGATCGATGCATGTTGGTTTAGGAGACTTAAAAATTTCAGAGAAATGATAAGTGAGTTAATTGTTTAAAAAAATAAAAGAAGTGGTTTATTATTTAAGCTTGTTGATCTCACAAAATAACTTGATGGCTCAAATCTATTAATGGATACACTACTCTCATCAAAATAAACATTAATAGAACAACTTAGTGCATTAAAGGTATCTTGGTAAAAGGAATTTACCAAGACAATAGTGTTCTCTGAAGAAGAGGTTGTTGAAAGTTGTCTAGCCAAGTATATTAATAGAAATGATGAAGTGGATGACGCGTTGTATCAATCAGTTATGGATTTGAGATAATTGGAGGATGAATTGTTTGAGATCAAAACTAGGCATGAGATCATTGTGGCTCCCTTAAGGGAACATATTCAGGAATGGTTAAGAAAAGCATTAATTAAAATCACCGAACCAGAAAATCAAGAAGCAGTTGTAGCAGTTACGCCACCTCAACCACAACAAGAATATACAAAAAGGGAACCTCGAAGCAAGTGATGTGTTATGGAAACTATCCATCACAGTGAGTTAAGAAAAAAATTTGTCTCTCCCTTTAATATAATTTCTTCTACAATCATTTTTTATACTACATTCTATTCCTTAGTAATCTGTGAAAACCATGCTGATTTGTGACTATTTTCCTCTTTTTTTCTAAGTCTTTTCATTTCATGGTCTATGGGAGCCCTATCCCAATCCTCTTTGAAGGGAAACACACAATTTTACTTTAAAGACATTTCCTTTTTTATTTAAAGACTTATATTATTTTTTAGACTCCCAGAGAACTATTTTGGGATACTACATTATTGTATTCTCAAAGACGTTGATTTAAAGATTGATATTTCAAATGTGTATCTATCACAATATTTTTGGTATTTAATGAAATGATCATTTAAAGTTGTCTTCCATATGCGGTCCATATTCCTTGTCTCCGTTCTGTGGATATTGTTCATTGTCTCGATGAATGTTGTGATGGAAATGTTAATCTTTTTATTATCATACTCATTTGATTTATGAACTTTGTAAGATACCATATATAATCTCTTTTGAAAGATCTTTGATCCAAATCTTAGGTTTTACTTTGAATATGAACACTTATTTTATTTTATTTTCAAATAAGCATGGTCCTTCTTGGGCTTTGTATATATTTTTGCATATAATTTTAAAGGAAAAGAGGAGTACCACCTCTATAAAAATGTAGGGGGATTTCATCCTCCTGAGTTTGACCTTAAGACCATAAGATGGTATTTTAGATCAACACCTATGTTCAAGAAATTACTTCAAACTATGATGGTCAATATTTATTTGGAAATGTCACCCTATGAGATATGGACTTCAATTCTCTATTGCATGCAAGATGGCCATAATATCTTTCTCATATGTTGATTTACCAAAATTGTGGTCACATAAATTCTTAATGGTGAATGGTAAAGGGTGATCTTATTTCATCAATACCTCCAAGACCTCTTCTCGAGGAATCACATTCTAGGACAAAAGTCTTAGTAAAATCTAACACTCCTAATATTGTATTCATGGACATGGAATCATTTAAACCTAAGAAGGTGTGTTTGGTGGTCTCACTCCAAACAAAGACATTCGTTTTTAGTAGTACAGATAAGGGAGAAACAATGTTTCCATAATTTTTTTAAAACTTCATGTAGTATCTTATAATTCCTAATAATCCATGAAATCTCTTCAAGGTCTTTGGATGGGGACAATATTGCATAGCTATGACTTTCTCGGGATCAACTCATACTCCCGAGCGACTTATAGTGTGACCCAAGTATTCAAACTTTGAATCCCTAAGAGAACATTTTGATCATTTCATGAATAACTGGTGGACTTTTAGGAGTTTTAAGGCTATATCAAGATGCTCTATGTGGTATTCCTATGTATTGTTGTAGATCAAAATATTGTCAAATAATAACAACACAAAATTGAGTTGGAATTGTCGAAATATCTTGTTCATGAGGTTCTAGAAGGTGGACTAAGCATTACAAAGGGAAAAAGTGTTACAAGGAAAACATCTCTATGGCTAGGGGTAAACCACAACAAACGGAAATGACTGCATAAATCAACTCTATTCTCAAGTATGCTACATAAATAAATATTATATCAAGACAAGATAAAAGGCCTACCTTGTCCATATGTTTGATGAAGTCCACCATTGAGCACTTGACCCAAAGAAATATACCTACAACTAGTCTTCAACAACCAAGCAATGCAAGAATATGGTGATAATATATGATGTTAGCACATTCAATAACATAATCCATAAACATTCATAACAAATATGCCCATGGAATAATAATTCAAATATTTGCAAGATATTAATTGGACAAGAAAATAGTATTTCTATTAAGATGTAATCAGTAGAAGTGAACAAGTTACAGACTTCTATGTCGACACGGTTTGGAACTGAGAAACTAAGTTCCTTCTAGTTGGGCCTTCACCACTTCAATCCTCCACCAAAGGCAAGCTCATGTAAGATATACAATGAAGTTCTCAATCAATAATGGAAGATTTTGGGGGCTTAACATTGTATTCATACTTAAAGGATAAAGGGGTGCAGACTCAATGTAAAGTGAATAATTCCTCCAGAGTAACTTTGCTCTCAAATTTGAATTCTTTCTCCTCTTTTCCATAGATTAGATGTGACCCATTTATATCCTTCAACTGGAAATGAAGATTCAAGTCAGAACATTTCAAGTATATGGAAGGCGAAGTATCATTGATCTCATGACGTGACATGGAAACCCGACACCATTTTTCAATTTTGGGCACATTTTTCGATGTACAGAGGATGTGGTGGTGAAACCTGCGTATATGCATGTTGTATAGTAGGAAAGGTTCATATATGTGGAAAAATTGTATTTTTAGCTCTGGGATTTGCAAAAAGGGATTACAAGTCTGCATAGGGAAATGGAAAAAGGCCTTCTATAAAAGATTGCATGGGGTGAGGAAAATATTGCTATAAAAAAATGCATCACTAAAAACTCATAATTTGTACACAAGGTGATCTTATGGATGTCTGCATCTTTCATCCTAATATGGTGGTTGTTAAAATGAAGGTCAAGTTTAGTGAAAAAATTGGATATATGAAATCCATGTGGATATTGATGTATAACAACCTTGTCATATCCTTATCTTCCTTGTGATGGTAACCAAACAATGCTACTTCCTTTTAAAGAGTAGTACAACTAATATCCCCTTATAGGTCTAAGGTATTGTGCTTGAACACTAGCTTCGTCAATTTTCTTAGGCTTAAACAACATCAAGTGTTGTCATATCTGGTAACATTATTTTCGTCACTCCTATGACCGTTAATGATGTAAAACTATCCTTTGTCTTTAGAAGGATCAGCGGCCCGAATTCTTGAAGAAAGAAGGGAGAAGAAATTTTCTTGAGAGAAGAAGTTGTATTTTCCTTTGTAAAAACCCTATTAAGGAGGATCGTCACACCCTACCTAATATTAGGGGTGCGACGATCCCGGATCATCACATGTTGTACTAAACCTGACCTGCGACGTCGTCACACTCTGCTCAGTTCTAGGGGTGCGACGATTTTCATACGTGGGAAAAATGAGCATCTTCTCGATGCTTCTAGAAGGATAAGCTTATATGGTGAGGTGTCCTCTAATTAGTTTGGATCTTACTCGCTTTTCTGATTTAGTGGGATCATCCTAAACTCCTCATCTTATCCTCTTCAGCTTATAAAAGGAGAGGAGCTCTCATGCAGAAAGTTAGATTGGATTGATATTGGAAAAGTTGGAAAGTTCTTAAGTTTTGTATCTTATAGTTTTTGGAACTTGTGTGTTGGCTTTGAGCTTTGCTTTGTCAAGATAGATTATGAGTGATTTTCAGATCCATAGTCTTAGAATCCTTGGAGAAGAAGTGTGTGGGAAGAAAGGAATTGTTGGAAGGAACCTGGCAACATCAAGGCAACTGGTTGTATCTTTCTTCCACATTATTTAATACAAATATACTTTTATTTCCTATATGAATGTTATTTGTCCATATTGTATGATTCCTTGATCACGTACATAGTTTCATATAAAATAGACTCTGTTATTCTTTTCTTCGTTGGCTTGTGTTCCTTTGCAGATATTTCTCCATAAGCCTTACGACGGAGCTTGGATTGCATTGATGAAGTCGGATCTTCGATATTTAAAAGGTATGTTCTAGATCCCTTTCTCAATTGATAATTTAAATCTAAGGAAAGAGTAGTGTATTGTCTTTTTTTGTTCTAGTTTCGTAGTGAAGCTAGGGAGATCAGTTTGTGTCTGCACTTATCGATATGTCCAATAACAAAATTGGCGACCATAGATCCACAATGTATTTTTGTTGGCTATGTTCAGATTTGACTCATATTTGCATGGATCCACAATGTATTTTTGGTGGCCATGACTTGTATTACTTGACATGGATCTTTGCATGTCGGTATGTATTCTTTGAGTCATTTGTATTCTGAGTATGGAAATGCCTACCTCAGCGATGATATATTATTGTACTGTATTTCCTTGTTTGTTGGCAGGTTTCTGACCTACGTGTTCCCTGTTCCATACACACTCTCGACAAAGTATTTCAGCTATCACTCTGTTCTAACTTCATACTTTGGGGGGCTATCTATTACACATTATTTTCATCACCCCTATGACCATTAATGATGTAAACCTATCCTTTGTCTTTAGAAGGATCAGTGGCCCAGATTCCTGAAGAAACAAGGGAGAAGAACTTTTCCTGAGAGAAGAAGTTTTATTTTCCTTTGTAAAAACCCAATTAAGGAGGATTGTCGCACCCTACCTAATGTTAGGGGTGCGAATATCCTGGATCATCGCATCCTGTACTAAACCTAACCTATGACATCGTCGCACTTTGCTCAGTTCTAGGGGTGCAACGATTTTTGTAAGTGGGAAAAATGAGCATCTTCTCGATGCTTCTAAAAGGAGAAGCTTCTATGGTGAGGTGGCCTCCAATGAGTTTGGATCTTACTCTGTTTTCTAATTTAGTGGGATCATCCTAACCTCATCACCTTATCCTCTTCACCTTATAAAAGGAGAGGAGCTCTCATGGAGAAAGTTAGATTGGATTGAGATTGGAAATTTTGGAAAGTTCTTGAGTTTTGTAGCTTAGAGTTTTTGGAACTTGTATGTTGGCTTTGAGATTTTCTTTGTCAAGATATATTGTGAGTGATTTTCATATCCATAGTCTTAGAATCCTTGGAGAAGAAGTTTGTGGGAAGCAAGGAACAGTTGGAAGGAACCTGACAACATCAAGGCATATGGTTGTATCTTTCTTCCACATAATTTAATATAGATATACTTTTCTTTTCTATATGAATGTTATTTGTTCATATTGTATGATTCCTTGATCATGTACATAGTTTCATATCAAATAGACTATGTTATTCTTTTCTTCGTTGGTTTGTGTTCCTTTGCAAATATTTCTCCATAAGCCTTACGAAGGAGCTTGGATTGCATTGACGAAGTCAAATCTTCGATATTTAAAAGGTATGTTCTAGATCCATTTCTCATTTGATAATTGAAATCTAAGGAAAGAGTCGTTTATTGTCTTGTTTTGTTCTAGTTTCGTAGTGAAGCTAGGGAGATCAGTTTGTGTTTTCACTTACCGATATGTCTGATAACCAATGGTGCTCCCCCATAGTTGAGAATAGGGTGTCATCCTATAAAGTGGCACTCCCATAACATGGAAAGGTGGTGCCACCCCATGAAGTGCACTTTCCTAGCATGTCCAGGGGGGAACCACCCTTCATAAATGCCTAAAAAATGGTCGATTTTCCAAGAAAAAGGTGTGTTTTTTTCCTTGAAATGATGGGTTCCTTCCTCCAATATGAATTAGGGATTGTGGAAAAAGTATTTCATGGTTTCAAGGGGTTGCAAAACTCATAAAAATGAATGTGACACTTCTTAAGGTGCATACGACACTTGCGATAGTACATGTGACACTTAACAATATGGATATGTCACTTTGGACACTTGCGACACTTAGGGTTCCACACTCAAGTGCGACATTTTGGTGTGTAAAATGCATGAAAAACACTTTTTAGACTCTACTGCTAAATATAATAAATTTCACTTTTTTTACTAAAGTGAATTATAAAATAAAATTAATTTTTGAAAATATCTCGAACTATTTCTCACATGTTCACATTGAACATGTGCAAAAGTTCCTTTCTGAGGTATAATTTTCAACACTCCCTCTTAGTGAGGAAGGAATTATACAACAATCCAAGTCTATCTCTAAATTCCTCAAGCTTCCCTTTTTCCAAGGATTGGTCAAAATATCAACTAGGGCTAATCCGTTGGAATATACTGGAGATTCATTGTGTCCTTCTAAACCCTGTATGGTATGAAGTGATATTCAATCTCTATATGCTTGGAACTATCATGAAACTCTAGATTATTAGATATTTTGATACAATTCTTATTATCACAGTAAATGAATATAGGTTCCATATCCTAATCAAACAAACTTACAAGTAACTTGTGAAGCCAAATGGCCTCACAACTATCATTAGTAGTTTCCATGTACTCTGCCTCTACTAAGCTAAGTGCTATGAAATTTTTCTTCTTGCTGAACCAAGATATCATCACTAGTTCCAAGCTAAAGAAACACCTTGAGGTGCTCTTCCTGTTTGCTTCATTTTCTTCCAAATCATAGTCTAAATGCCCCTAGAAATTCACTTCACCATATCCAATATATATTAGACCATACTCCATTGTGCCCATCAAATACTTGAGCACATGTTTTATTTCTACCTAATTATCTTGCCTGGGATCCACCCTGAAATGACTCAAGGTGTTCACTAAAAAACATATATATGGCCCGGTGTTGACCAAATATATCAAAGAAGCTATTAGCTACTTGTACAACATGGATCCAATAACTCTGAATATGAAGTTGTCACCTTATTTATATTAGTGATCATGGGTGTGGCCATAGGTTTGTAGTCCTCCATTTGAAACCTCTTCAGGATTTGAATTGCATACTTACCCTGCCCAAGGAAAATCTCCCCTTGTCTCTACCAAACCTCCAAACCCAAGAATTAATGCATCATGTCGATGCCCTTCATATTGAACTCAACTATCATGTATGATTTTCACCCTACAATGAGATTCTCTTCACCTATATTAAACAAGTCATCTACATACAAGACCAAAATGAGCAAAACAGTCTCAAAAAATATGTAATATAAATTAGAATTTACTTCACTTTTGGTGAAGCCCATACTATGCAAATATCCATCAATCCTAGAATACCATGTTCTCGGTGTCTTCTTGAGTCTATATGAGCCTTTCTTAATCCTACACACATGAGACTCCTTCCCACTTACCTCAAATCCATGAGGTTTCTCTATGTACACTTCTTCCTCGATGATCCCATCAAGGAAATTTGTCTTCACATCCATTTGATGTATCCTCCATATCATAAATGAAGCCAAGGACATAAATTATCTAATGGAAGTGTACCTAGTGAATGAGTAAAATGTCTCCTTGTAGTCCATTCCCTCTCTTTAGGAGAACCCCCTCGCCACAAACCTTTCTTTGAAATTCTCAATGCTACAATATACAACATGCTTGATCTTGTCGAGCCACCTAAAACTCACAACTAAATTCCCCTCTAGTCTTAGCACTATGTTCCAAACACCATTTTTTGTGATGGAGGTGTAATCCTCCACCATGGAATCCTGTCATACATATTGGTATGTTCCCTCTTGAACATTTGAAGGCTTGGACTCTATAATGTTTCTCATCAATGCCATCAAAAATCTCTTCCTTGGAGGTATGATATTTTTGAATGTGCTCGTACGAGTCTCAACATGATCCTGAGTATCCCTCAATGTATAAGTGAACCATTGAGGTCTCCTGACAGAAGTGGAAGGGGCCACTGTCTCCCCCTCTTCACCTAAATTCCGTTGTCTTTCTTTGGAAATCACTTGTGACCCAGGATAAATCTTCATATATTCCTACTCTTCATTCTCTGTCACTAGTTCTAGAATATCTTTAGACCTATGCTCAATGCTTAGGAAAGAAACCTCGACATGTTTTCCAATCGTTCACTCTTTGCATACAACATGTTGCTCAAACTAAACTCTAAAAGACTTGTGACTATCTCCTCTAGAGTAGGAAACACCCTATGATGCAGGAGCCCCATTCTCTTGTGCTACAGCTCGCACAAGTTGCCATTGTTATGCACCAGGGCTCGAACAGTTCCACTTTGCAACCTATACAAATTACCTTCTCTAACACCTATTACCCGAGTTGTATCTGGGATAGATTCCTTTGGTATGATGAGGACTTGATGGTT
>JASDQU010027072.1:9839-29439 GCA_032191745.1 Picea mariana
TTTTTTTATTTTAAGTCTAACCACGTGATGCAAGAGCATCGCCAACAGCAAGCGGGTGTGGGAAAAACGCCATCGCATTTTTGGCACATGTTAAAATTGTTTGCAATATTTTGAAAGTTTGGATGCACAGAATTTAATGTAATAGTTAAGAAGGGCGTACTTCCATATTGTAAATAGATCTTGAGCGATTCACTCTCATCTGTAAGGTGTAAAGGAATTTATGCATAGTTAATGAAAGTAGGTAGATTTAAATTCTAGATTAGAAAGTTTTAGGAGTTGGAGGGAAAACCGACTATAGACACCCTCATCTTGTATCATTGTAACATTATCAAGAATATCATAGAGCATAGAGAAGAGCAGTAGTAGAGAGCTGTGTAGAAGAATCCATGTATAGAAGTTCTGAATTTAATATATGAAGATTTGATTCAGACTCATGGTGTTAGAATGCTTTCTGTGTATACATATTGAATGCTATGCTCATGGTTGTTTTACTCTTTTTATTTTACATTTGCTTTTATGCTATGTATGTATGATTTCATGTTAATTGTTTGAAGTCTGAGAGAATAAGGAAATGAGTTTCAATTTTCTCTCTTCTTGAGTCAGAGTTCCTGCAAGGAGTGCAGTGAAGCGTCCACAAGGAGTGCGTTGACGGGTTCAGAGTTCATCTCTGAAAGCTCAGGAGGGATACCATTGTTCTCATTTCAACTGAAGTGCAAGACAAGCACAGAAGATGTGCAAGGTGTGTGTAGGCTGGTTGAGACCTTAGAATACATAGACTAAGGTTGAGAGATTGAAGGATTGTTGTTGCAAAGTTGCACAAAGTCAAGAGATTCAAATATTTAGGAATATTTGAAGAAGTGCCACAAGGAGTGCATGCAAAAATCTCTTAGGAGATTTGAGTTTGCGAAAGGAAGCTCAGGAGGGTCAACACTTTCAAGTGTTGAAGAGCAGGAGAGGATTTTTTGTCATCATGCAGAGGCCAAGTCAAAGTGAAGAGGATCGCTGAGGTGACTCAGAGGAGAGGTTCTTGAAGAAGGAATTTGGACGGTCAAGGTTCTCCAAGGAGAATTCACGAAATAGTGAGAACCATAGGATCTATAGGAGCTGCAAGGCAGATAAGCGACCGTTGATCTCGACTTATTGGGACGTCAAATCATTTCGTCATTTTGGGGTTTGAAAATCCAAAGTGTAAGACAAATTCTTGGTTGATCAAATCCCCGAAACGCGAAAAGGAAGTTTTCATGTGTGGAAGTAGGGAGAAGCAAGTTTAAGTTTTCGGGACTTCGGAGTTCGGGGTTTCGGAAGTCTCGAGGGAAGGAGATCGGGACATAGCAGGGGGGAAAACCCAAAATCAGAAGTCGCGACAAAGGATTATCGACATTTCGGAAATCGAGATTTTGGCGTTCCCATTGACAAGGGTCTACACTCCACATTGAATTTTCCGAAGTTGCGAATTTCGAAGGAGTGAGGAAGAATATAAGTGTTTTGAAATATTGGGAATTACGAGGACATAGTGGAAGCACTTTTCGGTGATTGAAATCCCGAAACCGCGAAGAGGAAGAAAGGACCAGAACATTTGCATTTCGGTAAATTGGAAGTTGGAAGTTCGGGACTCCAGGGGTCGAGAGCAGGGTTGCATGTCATCGCAACTCCCGAATTCACGAAAGCCTAAAAGCTGAAATTGACATTAGGAAAGGTCAAGCATTAGTAGTTCGGGGTTTCGGAGGTCGAAGAGGTAAGGTGCTCGACCACGGGATTCACGAAATCATGAAATCCAATATCCTGAATTAAAAGAGGGGTTCCCTCAAGGTTTGTTGTGGGTGTTGATTTCCTGAAAGGGAAATAAAAGAGCCAATCGATCTCTCAAGGGCTGGAAGGAAAAGATCATGTGTGGATCCCAACCTGCAAGTCTGGGGTTCTGCGTCAGTTGTGGTATTAGAGCATAGAAAAATTTCTTTTCTTTCTATAGCAGGGAAAAGAGGAATCTTACAGCCTTGCCGTCAAGAAGAAGAGATAGGCAAACACCCGATCCACCAGAGGAAAGGGAAATGCCAAGAAGAAGGGGTGGGCAATTACCTGACCCGCTAGGGGCAAGAGAGATGCATGAAATGCGTGCTAAGATTGATGCCATGGAAATAGCACAGAGACGCATAGTCAGTGCTAGAGATATCAGTGAGTCTGAAAGTGACAATGAAGATGGACATGGATGAGAAGAAGTTGCAGTAGAAGATGCATCAGAAGAATGCCTATTCAGGGTTGTTGCGGATAGGTGCCAGGGAAAAAATGGACATTCTAGTATATGAGGGAAACCTGAATTTTGAAGAGCTTCTCGATTGGATTAGAGCCCTGGATAAGTATTTTGACTATGAAGATATCGAGGAAGACAAGAAGATCAAACATGCTTTCACAAGACTTAAAGGGCATGCAACATTATGGTAGGATGAACTACAGGCTGACAGACGCTGCAAAGGCAAGCCGAAAATCAAGAGTTGGGATAGAATGGTTGTGAAGATGAAGGCAAAATTCATACCCAAGGATTACCAAATCACTCTGTTTCGGAGGATGCGGAATTTGAGATAGAAGTTGATGTCAGTGAATGAGTACATTGAAGAGTTCTACAAACTAAACATCAGGGAAGGTCATCGCGAAAGTGATGATGAAAAGGTTGCCAGATATATGAATGGTCTGAGATATGACATCCAAGATGAGATGAGCATGATGACCATCTGAACGGTGGAAGATGCTTATCAGATGGCTCTGAAGGCTAAAGAGAAGCTGAGGCGAAAGCAAAGTCAAAGAGGGAGAGGCAGAAGTCAAGCCAGAGGCAAAACAATTGCCCAAGACAAAAATCAGAAACCTAAGGAAGAGTGGAATAAACCTCAAACTCAAACTGAGAGAGGTGGAAGCTCACAGAGAGGATAGTATGCAGACATAAATACTTTTCCTTGAACTAGAGGAAGAGGAAGAGGCAGAGGCAGAGGTGGTGAAATAAAATGCTTCACTTGCGGGAAGAATGGGCACAAGTCTTATGAATGTCCAGATAAGAAGAAAGATGGAGGTGAGACTCACATTGCCGAAGAACAAAGATGGAATGTTGAGGCAGAAGATGCTGAAGGTGGAAGATCATTGATGATGAGGAAAGTTCTCTTAATTCCAGAGAAGGAGGTAGAAAACCCAGTCCAAAGGAACATACTTTTTCATACTACTTGCAAGACCCAAGACAGGGTATGCAAGGTCATCGTGGACAGTGGTAGCACAAAAAATCTCGTTTCTATAGAGATGGTAGAAAAACTGGAGCTGGAGACTATTGAACATCCAAGCCCATACAGAGTTTCATGGCTACAAAAAGGGCATCAGGTAAATGTCACTAAACAATGTTTAGTTGAAATTAAAATAGGAGGATATAAGGATGAAATACTATGTGATGTCATTCCCATGGATGTTTGTCACCTATTGCTGGGTAGACCGTGGCAATATGAAAGGAATGTGATTCATGATGGGAGAAAGAACACATACACCCTGGAGAAGAATGGAAGAACTCACATGTTGTTTCCTATCAAGGATAAAGCAGTGAAAACATAGGTAAGAAACACTATACTTTTCATGAGTGGGAAGGAACTTCTTAACGAGGTTAAGAAGAAAGAAGATACACAATTCATTGTGGTTAGGAAGCCTAGAATTGTTTTAACCAGCACAAGAGTGGATGATTTACTAGAGTAAATCCAACAATTACTGGAAGAATTTGCTAATATAGTAGTGGACAAACTACCTCGTCCGTTGCCACCTATCAGGAGTATAAGTCATCACATCGATATTATACCTGGAGCTAGTTTACCAAACAAAGCAGCGTACAAATTGACGCCGCAGGAGAATGAAGAGGTCAAGAGATAGGTCCAGGAATTAATGGACAAAGGATTGGTTAGAGAAATCTTGAGTCCATGTGTTGTTCCAACAATGCTCAGTCCAAAGAAAGATGGAGGTTGGAGGATGTGTATAGACTTAAGGGCAATTAACAAGATTACCATCAGATATATATTTCCATTGCCAAGGATGGATGATTTGATGGATTGTTTGAGTGGAGCCAAATTTTTTTCAAAGATTGATTTGAAAAGTGGATATCATCAAATCCGAATGAGAGAAGGTGATGAGTGGAAAACAACCTTCAAGACAAATGAAGGGCTATATGAATGGCTTGTTATGCCATTTGGCTTAACACATGCGCCTAGTACTTTCATGAGGTTGATGAATGAAGTCCTGAAGGAGTTCATTGGAAAATTCGTCATTGTATATCTTGACGATATACTGATTTTCAATTGGACAGGAACAAAGCACTTGAAGAATTTGGCTACAGTGATGAAGAAATTGTAGCAAGAGAAGTTGCTGATAAATATGAAGAAATCATCATTCATGAAGACAGAGCTCATTTATTTGGGGTTTGTTATTTCGGCAGATAAGTTGAAAATGGATCCAGATAAAGTGGAGGTGATTAAGAATTGGTCATCGCCGAAGAGTATCTTTGAAGTTCGAAGTTTTCATGGATTAGCTAGTTTCTACAGTAAATTTATCAGAAATTTCAGTGGAATTAGCGCACCGATGATGGACACGGTGAAGAAAGGGCATAAATCTTTTCACTGGATGAAAGAAGCAGAGAAAAGTTTTAATTTGTTGAAAAAGAAAATTACTGAACAACCAATTTTGGTGTTGCCAGATTTCAACAAGACGTTTTAGGTCAAGTGTGATGCAAGCAGATTTTCCATAGGAGCGGTCTTGAGCCAAGATGATAGGCCAGTCGCATACTTCAGTGAGAAACTGAATGAGGCAAAGGTTAAGTACTCCACATATGACAAGGAGTTTTATGCGGTCATACAAGCACTGAAGAAGTGGAGACACTATTTGGTTCCTAAAGAGTTCGTTTTGTACAGTGATAATCATGCCTTAGAATTCGTGACTCAACAGGATAAGTTGAACTAAAAGCATGCAAAATGGGTTGAATATATGCAGAATTTTACTTTTGTAATTAAACATATTTCTGGAACTGCTAACAAAGTTGCTGATGCTTTGAGCAAGAAATGGTTATTGGTGCAAGAGTTTAGAGTCAAAACTTTAGGTTTTGATAATCTCAAGGACATGTACAGAAATGATCCAGATTTCAAAGAGGCGTATGAGGCATCTGAGAATCCAATTCTTAGGGACAAAATCCAATGGATTGAATATATGATCCAGGATGGATTACTATTCAGAGGTAATCAACTGTGTATTCCAAAATGCTCCATGAGGGAGAATTTACTGAAAGAAAACCACAGTGGAGGATTGGCTGGACATTTCGGTCATGACAAAATGTTCTTGAAATTAAATAGCTCATAACTTTGGCCGGGGATAAGGACCGATGCCAAAATATTTGTGGACAGATGTAGAATTTGTCAGCACACGAAGGGAAAAAGACAGAATACAGGATTGTATCATCCATTACCCATACCAGAGAGGCCGTGGGATGCAATAAGCATGGATTTTGTGTTGGGGCTGCCGAGAACGCAAAGAGGGTTTGATTCAATCTTTGTGGTGGTAGAAAAATTTTCTAAAATGGCACACTTTATACCATGTCAGAAAACCAACGATGCAACTCACATTGCGAACCTATTTTTCAAAGAAGTTGTCAGACTTCACGGTTTACCAAGGAGTATAGTTTCGGATCGAGACACCAAGTTTGTAGGACATTTATGGAGGACTTTATGGAAGAAGTTGGGGACAAGTTTGTATTTTAGCTCATCTTATCATCCTCAAATGGATGGATAGACAGAAGTTGTGAACAGAAGCTTGGAAGATTTACTGAGAAGCCTAGTGAATGAACACCACAGTCAGTGGGATCACATTCTACCACAGGCAGAATTTGCTTATAATGATTCGATCAATAGAAGAACAGGGCATAGTCCATTTCAAATTATTTATGGAATGCAACCCAGGTGAGTTTCTGAACTGAAGGATTTAGAACAAGATGAAACTAGAAGTGCTAGTGTAGAGAATTTTGGAGAGGCAATGAAATAACTTCACAGCCAAGTGAAGGAGCAATTGCAGAACTCGAGCCAAGAGTACAAGTGCAGAGTAGATCAACGTAGGAGAGAACTTCAATTTGAAGTTGGTGATCTAATTCTTGCACACTAAGAAAGGAAAGGTTCCCAAGGGGAACATATAACAAACTGAAAATGAAAAATATTGGACCATGTAAGATCATAAGGAAATTTGGGGCAAATGCATATGAGATCGAATTACCCGATGAGATTGGAATTTCACAGATATTCAACATATCAGATTTGTACCCTTACAAAGCTGAAGAAGTGGGAGCAGATAGTGAACATACAGAGGTTTAGTGGGCTAAACAAATGCCTGTAGCTGAAAAGCCACAGATGGAGAGTATACTTGACAAGAGAGTCAGCAAGAAGACCAGGAGAAAAGAGTATTTTGAATACTTAGTCAAGTGGAAGGGACATCCAGTTGAAGATGCCAGCTGGGAGAATGAAGCAGAAATCTAGAAGCATAGACAAATAGTGCAAGATCTCATGAATAGGATTCCATGAAAATTTTCAAGCGAGGGAGTATGATGCAGGAGCATCGCCAGCATCAAGCGAGCGTGCGACAAATGCCATCACATTTTTGGCACATGTTAAAATTGTTTGAAATATTTTGAAAGTTTGGATGTGCAGACTTTAATGTAATAGTTAAGAAGGGTGTACTTCCATATTGTAAACAAATCTTGAGAGATTCACTCTCATCTGTAAGGTGTAGAGGCATTTATGCATAGTTAATGAAAGTAGGTAGATTTAAATTCTAGATTAGACAGTTTTAGGAGCTAGAGGGAAAACCGACTATAGACACCCTCATCTTGTATCATTGTAACATTATCAAGAATATCATAGAGCATAGAGAAGAGCAGTAGCAAAGATCTATGTAGAAGAATCCATGTATAGAAGTTCTGAATTTAATATATGAAGCTTTGATTCAGAGTCATGGTGTTATAATGCTTTTTGTGTATACATACTGAATTCTATGCTCATGGTTGTTTTACTCTTTCTGTTGTACATTTGATTTTATGCTATGTATGTATGATTTCATGTTAATTCTTTGAAGTTTGAGAGAGTAAGGAAATGAGTTTCAATTGTTTCTCTTCTTGAGTCAGAGTTCCTGCAAGGAGTGCAGTGAAGCGTCCACAAGGAGTGCATTGACGGGTTCAGAGTTCATCTCTGAAAGCTCAGGAGGGATATCGTTGTTCTCATTTCAACTGAAGTGCAAGACAAGCACAAAATCCGTGCAAGGTGTGCACAGGCTAGTCGAGACCTTAGAACACATAGACTAAGTTTGAGAGATTGAAGGACTGTTGTTGCATAGTTGCATAGAGTCAAGAGATTCAAATATTTAGGAATATTTGAAGAAGTGCCACAAGGAGTATGTGTAGAAATCTCTTAGGAGATTTGAGTTTGTGAAAGGAAGCTCAGGAGGGTCATCAATTTCAAGTGTTGAAGAGTAGGAGAGGAGTTTTGGTCATCGTGAAGAGGCCAAGTCAAAGTGAAGAGGATCGCCGAGGTGACTCAGAGGAGAGGTTCTTGAAGAAGGAATTTGGACGGTCAAGGTTCTCCAAGGAGAATTCCCAAAATAGCAAGAACCATAGGATCTATAGGAGTTTCAAGGAGGATAAGCGGCCGTTGATCTTGACTTATTGGGACATCAGATCATTTTGGCATTTTGGGGTTCGAAAGTCCGAAGTGTAAGCCAAATTCTTGGCTGAACAAATCCTCAAAACGCGAAAAGGAAGTTTTCGTGTGTGGAAGTAGGGAGAAGCAAGTTTAAGTTTTTGGGACTTCAGAGTTCGAGGTTTCAAAAGTCTCGATGGAAGGAGATCGGGAATCAGCAGGGGGGGAAAACCTGAAATTAGAAGTTGCTCCAAAGGATTATTGGAATTTCAGAAATCGGGATTTTGGTGTTCCTGTTGACAAGGGTCTACACTCCACATTGAATTTTCCGAAGTTGCGAATTTCGAAGGAACGGGGAAGAGTATAAGTGTTTCAGAAAATTGGGAATTATGAGGACATAGTGGAAGCACTTTTCGGTGATTGAAATCCCAAAACCGTGAAGAGAAAGAAAGGACCGAAACATTTTCATTTCGGTAAATCGAAAGTCAGAAGTTTCGGACTCCAGGGGTCGAGAGCAGGGTTGCATGTCATCACAACTCCCAAATTCGCGAAAGCCTAAAATCCAAAATTGACATTAGGAAAGGTCAAGCATTAGTATTTCATGGTTTCAGAGGTCGAAGAGGTAAGGTGCTCGACCACGACATTCGCAAAATCACGAAATCCAATATCTCGAATTAAAAGAGGGGTTCCCGCAAGGTTTGTTGTGGGTGTTGATTTCCCAAAAGGGAAATAAAAGAGCCAATGGAGCTCTTAGGGGCTGGAAAGAAAATATCCTGTGCGGATCCCAACCTTCGGGTCTGCGTCACCATGTCAAAATAAAATATTGTTTTCTAGTCACCTAGGTTCATTGACTCACCAATGTTAAAAATCATGACGTGCCCTTCAAGATGAACTACGTGCTCCAAGGGTGCTAGTCACCTTTTGAATGATTTTGGTAGACGTCCAACCTTTGGAGTCAATACTCTATTAGGAGACCTTGTGAGAGACTAAGGGCCTCTAAGGAATAAGGACCCTACCTTATTGCCTGCCCCTTAGAATCTTCATGAGTGACTATCTCAGTCCACCCTCATGGAAACATGGGTCTCTCGAACTAGGTAATCATTAACCTACAATTCAAGCCACAGTTGGAGTGCTAGTAGGTTGTGGCAGGGCTACTTCCGCACATCTCCCTCAATAACTCTGGTTGTTGTGCACGACCCCTTTACTCCTAATGTGAGTCTGATTAGAAAGCAATCATCAGCCTACATCCATTAACGAAACATGTCATCTATCCATAAACATCATCATGATATACACGAACATATGTCACATATGCATAAACATAAATATAAATACCCAAACTATATACAATCCACTCCCCGACTCAATCAGGAGTCCAAGGAGGTCTACTGATGCCATAGACATTGGTAGTAGGGAAAACCCCCCTATGGACTACACTAGGGTTCAGAATGTAGGAAGATCTAACCGTCTAAAAGTATCCTACTTTTCTAACTACCCCAAATATACCCCAGATTCATACATGAAAGACAAAGTGAGAAATATCA
The DNA here is from genome assembly GCA_032191745.1 of Picea mariana. Taxonomy (NCBI): domain Eukaryota; kingdom Viridiplantae; phylum Streptophyta; class Pinopsida; order Pinales; family Pinaceae; genus Picea; species Picea mariana. The sequence goes on from JASDQU010027072.1 coordinate 19,066, forward strand.
GGTAACTTTACCTTTTACTCTGCATCTAGTGTCGATCCTCTCACGCTTGATATCTCCACTGACTCCAAGCCTCCTCCCAAGGATGACCTGCATTCAAAAAAAGATAAACATGGAACTACAACCATGCATCTCATATAAAAATCATGGGTTAGATGTTAGAATAAATCATAAATCAAATACAAACATTGGACACATCATATTTCGGGAAAAAAAAAGTATTCCTTTTATTGATATCACAATGTTTACTTACAACAAGATCGATGACTACTCCATGAACCTGGTCCGGGATCCTCTTCACCAATATCCAACCGCGCTTCCATGCATCTTTCTCCTCTCAAAATTCTTCTAGGGAAATGGAATGGGCTTATGATGGAGGAAAAAGGGAAAAATGGGAAATTCTGAGGCAAATCTCACAAGGTGGCTGCAATTTCGTGGGGCAAGGAGGGGATGTGAAACAGGTAGAGTTTCACTGTTCTTATGCTTAGGTTAGGAATGAGACCCCAACACCTCCTTTTGTATGACAAAAGGATGGTTATTCGGTTGGGTGACAGGCTATAGGCGGTGAGACAGTTGGGAAACTACCCAATAGCCTGTAATCTCAACGAATTCCTTGCAAATTTTTTATTTTTGCAACTTTTGTGAGTATACACAGGCTATAGTGGTGCAGTTAGAGTACATACGTAGGTTGTAGTGGTGCATCAGGTGTACATACGTGGGAAGTAATGGTGTAGGGTGCGTACATCTTCAAAAATAGTGTTTTTAAGAAGATCAACTCAGTGATGGCTGGCAAAAATAGAAAGTAAGAGGGCCTGATGCCAAGTATGCATGTGTAGAGAAATTTAGGGTTATAACAGATGCCCCCTAATGTGTGAGGTCAAAAGATAATCTTATGGCGGAAATAGACTATAAATCTTCACCAATGTACGAAGCAAGTGAGCCTGGGACCATAGTTCGGGAGGTGCCATCTGCAAAAATAAAAATTGTGTTAAGCCCTAAGTAATGGCTCATTACCCCTTAATTGGGGTATATTACATTAGTAATGTTATTTTATTTATGTTGGCTTTATTCCATTAGTTGTAATTATATCTCCTAGTCTCCTATATTTACCAAGGAGACATTTTCATTTGGAATCATCTTGTAATTGTACATTTATGTGGGCATAAGTGACGCAGACACTCTATCGGCCCTCGGGTCGACGTCCGCTCACAGGATTTTTCTTTATCTTCTTTGATCCTGATTGGCTCTTTCAATTCCTTACTAGAATCTCCTTCCTATCGATCCACATGTCCTTTCAGAAGCTCCCCTATGCGAACAATACTAGGTGCGAGCTCCACCTTCTCCGTGCGACCACAATGCTATGGCCAAGGCCTAATCTATAAGGCACTTGTCGCAACTCGCCACTTTGCAAGTAGAAGGGTTGAACTCTCATTCCCTTATCTCACGAATCCCCGAGACGCGAGAGGTCAATGGGGTGTTGAATCCTTTCATTAGGCGACACGTGTCCACCTGTCTATCACCCGAGCCCACCTTGTGGTTCTGCCACATGTCTCTCGTGCCTAGCTTCCGGCCCTTCATGACTTATGATGTCGAGAAGAGGTCCTCTCAACCTTCGGACCTCTGAACACGTGATGTGTGATAAGGCTTTGATCCAACGGTCCTCCCTCAACCTAGATCCAACGACTATCCTTGCTCCTCACGATTTCGCAACTTCACGACTTGGAGCACTCAACCTTTGGGATCTCACCTTGCGAACTTTCGAGTTCATGAAGCCTGCACTCAGAGTTCTTTAGCGCTTCCATCGATCCTTCAATCGCTGCCACCTGTCCTCCTCAGATGGACAACTCATATTTGATCTCGCCTTTTTAGGACTTTTGATGTCGAGTGCCCAGACTTTCATCCTTTGGACTCTCGAACTCCTGAATGCCGATATACTGATACAATACTTCTTCAGGACTTTCGCCTCTTCTTGCGAAGACTTAACCCCTTCGCAACTCCTACCAGATCCAATGGCTGATGAGTATTTAAACCAAGATCTGACGGCTCAGACCTTGTCTTCTTGTGCGCTTCTCCTTCACTGCCTCCTGGACGTGGAAACCTTCAATGGTCCAGATCTCTTCTCGGTTGATCCAACGGAAGTTGTTTCTCCTCCCGATCTTTAGCGCTTTTCTTCCAACATTTGGAAGAATTCCCAACTGCAAAAGGCCTCGACCTTTGCCTTCCTTCCTCTGTGAAATCTTCACCCTAAGTCTCGCATGTGCATATAAAAACGTTGTCCTTCCTGAGCTTTAGGGAACCTCGAACTCTTCAAATAGTTATGTGGCTTCTGCACTCCTTGCAGTTACGCTCTGTGCGTTGAAAGCACTAACCCTCCTGAGCTTCACTTTTGAATCCTTGAAGGATTCTAACTTCTTCACTCCTGCAGAGTCCTTGCACGTAAAGTGCTATCTCTTCTGAGCTTCTCTGAGACTCAGACCTTAAGGAACTCAATCCTTTTCCCTTCTCCCTCAGATGGAGAATTTGGATGCCCTCCTGGCTATCCTTTACTCAAGCAACCTCTTGCTGAGTGTTCAGGCTGTTCAACAACCCTGTGAAGATCCCTCTGTGGATTCTTCTTCTATCTCTAAACTCACCAAGTTCCTTCTGTGCACTCTGGCACTTACTCGATGCCCTCCTAGCAGAGTATCAAGAATCCTCACTGATCCTTGCTTCTTACGAACTCACAACAGAGTTATTCTCCTGTGCACTCCTTACACTGGCTCAATGCCCACTTGGCAGAGCTTTACAGAACTCAAAGAGAGTTTCTGTCTGCAACTGTGTCTCCTATACACAGCCTTGCCTCCTAAGGTGTTCAACAACCTTAAAGGTATTCCTCTGAATTGATGATTTCAGCTCTTTTTTTCGCTTGGCATGTCTTTGTCTAAATCCACAGAATTCATAAGTTCTTCTCTACATTGGTATTCAAAGTCCACAGTACTCTGTCACGCCCTCCTAGCATGAAACCACAAAGAAATTCTCAAGCCTGAAAATCAAACAACTCCCTGCAAATGCAAACCTACAGCATACATCTACAACATAAATAGAACAAAAAGGCATTCATTCAACATAGAAATACATGCAGTAAATTTTGCTCTAGATTATATAAATGGCAATGCCTGTTTACAAGGGTGTTCTCGAGCTCAGACTTTAACAGAGTCTCGGCTCTTGCTCTTCTACTCTCTCGATTTTTTCAAAATGAGATACCATAAAAGATATTTTACATGAGGGGGCTCTTAGAGCGCTTCCCTCCAACCTCACCTACCCTATTCAATGGCATTGAATGGGCTATCTAGTCCAGAATCATATCTAGATTGCATCCTTACAAACATTAAAGGCCTACTTACACTACAGCCTTTGCAAAGCACGACCTCATGCCTCAACAACCTACAACATTTAATTACATCAAATTCAAATTTGAAAACGAGGGCTGCGCTTCTCTTCAACCTTGAATGTACGTGCTGACATGGCTGGATGGCTGGCATGGAGAGATTCTCTTGCATCATACTCCTCAGTTGAAAAATTCATGAGCTCCTTCTCATGAGCTTCCCATCTTAACTGTTGAAATCCTCCTGGATCCCAAACAATATTTTGGAGCCTTCTTGCCCCATCTCCTTGCTATTGCTGCTGCTTCTGCTGCTTTTCTGCCCAGCTTCTCCTTGCTGGCAGTCTCTGCTAACTCTACCATCAACCTCCTGATCTTCTTGATCACTTCGTCCAGCTGCTCCAGTGGCTGGCTCTGTTTTTGCAGTCTCTCCAGCTGCAAAAATTTTCTGCAATTGGGTAGATCACTATGATCTCCCATGCCTTCTTCGTCTACTTCCAACCTCACCTGTTGGATGTGCATGCCCTGCACTTTCACCCTTCTCTCCAGGGCTTCAATCTGTTCATACAGATTAGGCAAACTAACGTTTTCTACCTCTTCTTATTCTTCTTCTGCAAACTCCAACGTTGCAGTCCTTTCAGCTATGTGGCTGAAAGTATTGAGCCACTCCTCAGAATGCTCATCTTCTTATTTTTCTGCTTGGGTAGCTTCCCAAGTCTGCTCCAATGCTTCTTTGACAGTCTCAGCTATCTGTCTTGCTTCTGCTATTGCTACTTCAACATATGCAACACAGATTTCTGCCTCCTCTTGGGCAAATGGTATGAATATCCCAATTCCCCCAATCATTAGAAGATTTGTCTGATCTTCCTCTTGGATGGTGCAAGTTTTTAACTTGTCATCATCTTCATTCACATGGATGGTAGAACCATATGAATCTTCCTCCTCTGTCAGCTCCTCGGGCTGATTCAAAATCACCTCTGAGTTTATGAGACTCTCAAACAATCCCATTTCTGTTCCCACGCCCACCTGACAAATTGGGATTTTCCTGCTTCCCTCCTGGTAGTCCATGAGATTCCGCAGTGACCTCATATCATTGCCCTCCTAGCAATGTGAAATTCCCCGGCTGTCCTCATGACAGTCTATGAGATCCTGCAGTAATCTCAATTCTTTCCCCTCCTGGCAATTGGGAATTTCTGGGTTGCCCTCCTGGTATTCCTTGAGATCTTCAGCTGATCCCAATTCATCCTCACTACTGAGGCTTCTCCCAGTCTCTGGTTCACATATCTGAACCATCTCCTTAGGTCTGTCGAGGTTTTCAGCATGCCTCAACCATCCTCTCAATAGTCTATGCTGTCTTCTATCCATCAACTCCTTGACTGGCCATTTTACCTTCGGCTTCCCCATGGGCCATTCATATATCCATATCGACTTGGCATTCTGTTGCCTCTCAAATGCAAGTTCATCCATTCTTGCCCTCATCTCATCAAGTTCTTCATCCCATTTAGCTTTTCTCATCAGCTTTGGGTTTTTCCTTCCAACACTCGTATATCATTTAGTAGCCATCTTGTTGCTCTTGTCTGCCCTGCTGGCAAATCTGCTGCTGTCACTCTGCCTCTTCCTATAGTCCTCCTGACCATATTCTTGATTGTTTCCTACCTGCAAACAATCATCACAGACTCTCCAGTGCTCTGTCTTCGTTTGCCTTCTCCTCACTTCCCTTGCCTGAAATCTACAGAGAAGATTAAGGCTCTGATACCAGAAATGACGCAGACACTCTATCGGCCCTCGGGTCGACATCCACTCACAGGATCATTCTTTATATTCTTTGAGATGGATCGGCTCTTTCAATTCCTTACTGGAATCTCCTTCCTATCGATCCACAGGTCCTTTCAGAATCTCCCCTGTGCAAACAACACTAGGTACAAGCTCCACCTTCTTCGTGCGACCACAACGCTATGACCAAGGCCTAATCCAGAAGGCGCTTGTAGCAACTCACCACTTCACAAGTCAAAGGGTTGAACTCTCATTCCCTTATCTCATGAATCCCTGAGACATGAGAGGTCAACGGGGTGTTGAATCCTTTCATTAGGTGACACGTGTCCACCTGTCTATCACCCGGGCCCACCTTGTGGTTCTGCCACGTGTCTCTTGTGCCCAGCTTCTAGGATTTCACGACTTTTGATGTCGAGAAGAGGTCCTCTCAACCTCCGGACCTTCGAATGCATGATGTGCGATGAGGCTCTGATCCAACGATCCTCCCTCGACCTGGATCCAATGACTATCCTTGCTCCTCGCGATTTCGCAACGTCACGACTTGGAGTACCCAACCTTTGGGCTCTCACCTTGTGAACTTTCGAGTTCACGAAGCCTACACTCAGACTTCTTTGGCACTTCCGTCGATCCTTCGATCACTACCACCTGTCCTCCTCATATGGAAAACTTAGATCTGATCTTTCCTTTTCAGGACTTCTGATGTTGAGTGCTCAGACTTTTGTCCTTCGGACACCCGAACTCCCGAATGTCGATATACTGATACAATAATTCTTCAGGACTTTCACCTCTACTTGCAAAGACTTAACCCCTTCGCAACTCCTGCCAGATCCAATGGCTGACGGGTATTTAAACCAAGTTCTAATGGCTCAGACCTTGTCTTCCTATGCTCTCCTCCTGCACTGCCTCCTGGACGTGGAAATCTTCAACAGTCCAAATCTCTTCTCGGTGGATCCAACGATAATTGTTTCTCCTCTCGAGCTTTGGCGCTTTTCTTCCAACACTTGGAAGAATTCCCAACTGCAAAAGGCCTCGACCTTTGCCTTCTTTCCTCTGCAAACTCTTCACCTTGAGTCTCGCCTGTGTGTATAAAAATGCTGTCCCTCCTGAGCTTTAGGGAACCCCGAACTCTTCAAATAGTTCTGTGGCTTCTGCACTCCTTGCAGTTACACTCTGTTCGCTGAAATCACTAACCCTCCTGAGATTCACTTTTGAATCCTTGAAGGATTCTAACTTCTGCACTCTTGCAGAGTCCTTGCATGCAAAGTGCTATCTCTTCTGAGCTTCTCTGAGACTCAGAACTTAAGGAACTCAGTCCTTTTCCCTTTTCCCTTAGATGGAGAATTTGGATTCCCTCTTGGATATCCTTTACTCAAGCAACCTCCTACTGAGTGTTCAGGGTGTTCAACAACCCTGTGAAGATCCCTCCGTGGATTCTTATTCTATCTTTGAACTCACCAAGTTCCTTCTATGCACTCTGGCACTTACTCGATGCCCTCCTGGAAGAGAATCAAGAATCCTTAGTGATCCTTTCTTCTTACAAACTCACAACAGAGTTCTCCTCCTGTGCACTCCTTGCACTGGCTCAATGCCCACTTGGAAAAGCTTTACAGAACTCAAAGAGAGTTTTTGTCTGCAACTGTGTCTCCTATACACATCCTTGCCTCCTGAGGTGTTCAAAAACCTCAAAGGTCCTCCTCTAAATTGATGATTTCATCTCTTGTGCCCGCTTGGCACGTCTTTGTCTGAATCCGCAGAGTTCATAAGTGCTTCTCTGCACTGGTATTCAGAGTCCATAGTACTCTATCAAACCCTCCTAGCATGAAACCACAAAGAACTTCTCAAGCCTGGAAATCAAACAACTCCCTGCAAATGCAAACCTACAACATACATGTACAACATAAATAGAACACAAAGACATTCATTCAACATAGAAATACATGCAGGAAATTCTGCTCTGGATTATATAAATGGCAATGACTATTTACAAGGGTGTTCTAGAGCTCAGACTTTAACAGAGTCTCGGCTNNNNAGATATTTTACATGAGGGGGGTCTTAGAGCGCTTCCCTCCAACCTCACCTACCCTATTCAATGGCATTGAATGGACTGTCTAGTCCAGAATCGGATCTAGATTGCAGCCTTACAAACATTAAAGGCATACTTACACTACAACCTGTGCAAAGCATGGCCTCATAGATCAAAAGCCTACAACATTTAATTACATCAAATTCAAATTTGAAAACGAGGGCTGTGCCTCTCTTTAGCCTTGAATGCACACGCTGACGTGGCTGGCTGGCTGGCGTGGAGAGATGCTCTTGCATCAATAAGGAGGTTGCCCCCTCGAAGAGGCTTATTATTTGAATTTATCTCTTGTTCAAGGCATTGAGTACTTATTCTGAGGTTTTTCTGTGCTATATTGATATTTGGTTCTTAACATATGGTATCAAAGCTCAGGGTCTTGGGATTTCGCTGCTACAACTGAGACACCTTGGAATTTTTGCTATAAATTGTTTTCTACAATGATTCCAAAGGAAAGGATTGGAGGATGCTTAGTATATGGATCAAGGTACGTTGGGATAAAATTTCATCTCTTGAGGCTTTATACTTTTGGAGATATATCCTTTGTAAGATAGGGTTCTGGAATCATCCTGAATTGAGTCATTGCGGAATTTTCGCTATAAAATTTTTTCTGTAATGTTTCAGACCATGAAATCCAGAGTATATTCACATAATTTATTACGATATCTATGGTACTAATTTCAGCTTTGAGGTCATCATAAATTTGTAAATACACCCTGTGGAAGATAGGGTATCTGACTAGTCCAATTGACTAGTCTCAAGCAGGTGTTCCGGGTACAAAAATCATAACATCTTCTTAGAGTATCCAAATTGAGTGATAATAGTTTCATTGGATAGTGGACATCCCATAGTAGTTATGGTACAATTTTCAGAATTTTATATCAGTTATTTTGTGTGGGGCACACTGTACAAGTGAGATCTCATGGAAAGGCCAAAAATCAGCAAGTTGTTGGGAAGTTACCATAAGTTCCACTTGGCACATCCAATTTTGATCAGACCTGTGGCATTGCAAAGAAGAAGTATCAGAGACCTACAAAAAATAAAATCCCATACTCAGAAGGGCTTAAAATTCCAATAGACAATATTCCTTTTCTTTTGGAGATACAATAAAAGGAAGATTGTCTAGCAAAACCACCTCAAAATCAAGGTTTAAAGTTATACTTGGCCAACATGCCACCAAAAAAGGGAAATTCTACACCAAATAGGCCTCCAGACAATCCTACATGGACTCTTGATGAAGGTGAAGAAATGCGTAGGGACATAAATGATTTACAAAAGAAGACAATAACAAAAGATAAACTACAAGAGATGATGGAGGGTTTAAAAGGGGAGATCATGGAAGGATTGAAAAAATGCATAATGGAGAGGACACCCAAAAGTGAAAATGTATCTCATGAAATTCATTATGAGGACACAAGGAAGTTGAATCAAGAATGGAGAAACTCCAACTTTGAGTTGAAGACCAACCACGTTCCTAATATCGATATGATGAAGTTTGATGGCAAGGACCCAATCACATGGATACTTTAGATGGAGTAATTCTTTGATCTACATAATGTGCCACATACACAAAAGGTACAAATTGCTTCTTTATATTTAGAGCCAAATCAATTTGTATGGTATATATGTCTTTGTTTCTGCAAATCACTCATCACTTGGACAATTTTCATGGAAGAAATGATAGCACACTATGAGGATACAAGGAGAAATACCTTCTTTAGCCAATTGATAAATCTCAAGAAAAAGGGTTTAGTTACAGAGCACATTGAGAACTTCCAAAGATTGAATATAAAGGTAACAAATATTCCTGATGAGCACTTGATTGATGTATTCATAGGAACTTTAAAGGATAACATTCAACATGAGGTTTGCCTTTGGGAACCCAAATCATTGGAGAATGCATTTAGGGTGGCAAGAAATGTTGAAACTAAAAATATGGCTATGGCTACTAGAAGGACCAATCTTAACAGCTATAGAGAGAATACTGCTCCTTCTTCTAAAACACCTCAACCTACAAGGTTGACACCTCAACAATTGGAGGAAAGAAAAGCAAAAGGTTTATGCTTTAATTGTGACAGGAAATACAGTAAGGGACATAAGTGTGGTGAGAAGAAATTATTCTACATAGATTGTGAAGAAGAAGAAGAACAAGAAAAAGAACAAGAACCATCTCAAAATGAAAACGTAGAAGCAACTTCGTCTGAAGAGTTGACTCACACGATATTGTGTAATGCATTGGCTGGAATTAACACTCCTCAAACCCTCAAGATCGAAGGATATATCAAAAAGAAAAATGTAATAGTCCTAATTGATTCTAGTAGTACTCATAATTTCATTCACTATAAATTAGCCAAAGATCTCAATTGTTTTGTTTATCCAGTGCCAGAGTTTCAAGTAATGATTTCATATGGAGGAACTATCAATTTCTCATGAAAATGCAATAAGATCAATCTTACTATGGGGGAATATGTAATGAATAGTCCAATTATTGCTATACCCATGGGTGGCGTTGATGTTGTAATAGGAATCCAATGGTTACAATCATTAGGAACAATGACTTTTAATTTTCAAGAACTTTTCATGAAATTTTCATTGGAAGGAAAAGAAATTGAGTTAAGAGGTATCACAGGGAAACCCGGTAAGGTGATAAGCTCTAATGGAATGAAAAAATTATTGAAAAAAGGGCATCAAGGTGTTATTGCACAACTATGCTCACTAGATGTTCAAACATCTAAGCCATCTATTCCCCTAGATCTCCAAGGGATCATTGATAAGCATTCCAAAGTATTTGAAGATATTCCCAAAGGTCTTCCACCCACTTGAAATCATGATCATGATATTCACCTAATTCTTGGGAGTGCTCCTCCTAACATCAGGCCATATAGATACCCTTATGCCCAGAAGAGTGAAATTGGGCGCATGGTTGAAGAAATGTTAGAGGCTGGCATTATTAGACCTAGCCAAAGTTCTTACTCTGCACCGATGGTAATGGTATTCAAGAAACATGACTCATGGCCTATGTGTCCAGATTATAGAGAGCTCAACAAGATCACTATTAAAGATAAGTTTCCAATTCCTGTCATTGATGAATTGTTATATGAACTACATGGAGTAATCTATTTCAAAAATTGGGATCTTCATTTAGGGTATCACCAGATTAGAATGA
>JASDQU010027073.1:0-10436 GCA_032191745.1 Picea mariana
CTCGGAGCGTGAAGGGACAAACGTCGGTTAAAAGGTACTTCTAACATCCTTCCTTCTCATGCATTAGGCTTAGATAGATTTGAGGGAAATTCAGTGTCCACATTAAGCACTTTTCTGTCTAGGGTTAGGGTCAATCTCTAGAGGTCGATCTACTTGTCCGCAGGCATATTTTCCTACAACACTTACAAGTGTGAATAAAGGTGTTGAGTTTGAACACTTGAATATTCCATCGATCAGGAGACATTGATGTATTCCCAAATGTCTATGGTGGATAACTTGCCATTGACGACTACAAGCCTCTAGGTACTCATAGGAATCTAGGCCTAGTTTCCAGAATAGATGAGATGAATTTGATGGAAGGAGACCTGCTGAAAGGAGAGAATTAATGAATCTCTCATCAATAAACATGAGGTACAAAGCAATAACTTGATGATTTGGAGGAACTCGAACAAAGAGTATGTTCACGAACCAACAACCATGTGCATCTTTCACATGCACCAAATGCAAGTAATGCACGAAAAATACCCTCTGAATAAAAACCAATAAGGAAGACTGCCAACAAAGGTGAGGAAACTACCCATAAGGATAATGGCATCAAAGATATTGAATGAATCCCAATGTGTGAATACATTTCTTGTTGTAGAACACAAGGATATCTCGACTACTAGGTTCAAGGTTACCTACCCATAATGAAAGTAGGACTAGGGTGCACAGTAGGACTACAAATTCATGTGACTCCGAGACAAACTGAGGGTATGAGCGAAATGAAAAGTCAAGAGTTATGAGGAATGGCCGACATATGCTTATAGAATTTCTTTGAAAAAGAGCATGAGACATGTGGACAACTCAGGCAGCATAGACTTGATGATGAAACTTCATGATGCAGGAGGCATCGACAAACTCTCCATAGGGACTGGAAGAGTAACCAGTCGAAGGAGTAAACTCTAAGTAACGATCTTAGCTTCCTAAGGTCATGCTAAACACAAACTATGGATGAAAATGGACTCAAAATTTTGTGCTCTATTCAAAGGCGACACAACTGTTGCCGATATAAGATAATATTTTTTTCCTTCCAGTATTTTTTTGTTTTTTCATAGGCAAATGAATGCTATGATACAAGGGAGGAAATGAGTGTCGTGAGTAAGAAAATAGATCCAAACAATGGAACATACCTATTATCAATGAAAGGAAGTGAATGCGGGGCATGGACACTCCAGGGAATGTTTCCCCTGAGGGTACAGGGTGTCAAGTTGCAAAGGATATAACAAAACTTTGCTTGTCCAGTGATGCAAATTGCTGAGGTAAGAGGCTTATACCGAGAAAGAGGGAACCAAAAATAGGCTCGATACTGCAAGAAAGATAATGGAATGAAATTACAACTTAACTCCAAATAATTTCCTTTACGTAAATTTAGTCCCCTAGGTCCCAAAAGGTATAAAACAATACCCAGGAGAACTCTTCTAGCCAATGTTGACTATAGTGTTTATTTTTCGAAATTAGTCTACTTGGTCTGAAAAAGGGTTAAACTTACACCAAATAGACGTTCTTTCAAAGCCATTTAATGAGTGTGAAAGAGACAAGTTCACTTGACAATGTTTTCACTTTTGAGAGAGTCGAAAAAGAGCTTAAACTAGACACGGTGGGACTCCCATAGGTGAAGGTCAGAATGATTATGAGTAAGAATATGAGGTTCGGACACAAAGTCATATCAGAACTATAAGGGACTCCCGGTCCTATGGAATAACTTATGCATGGGCACCAAATGACATAAAGGTTATAACTAGGGCACCCATGTTTGGTAAGCCTCTACCACTCAATAACAATAGTTCTAGTAGCAGTAAGAAGGTTTTTTGTCGCTAATAAATGGGTTCATACCTAAGGAAAATAGATAACAGTCATAGGAAAATGCAAATATGAAAAATGGATTGAGAACCTATCGTATATTCTAGTGACATAAAATACCTGCTGAAGGCACGAACGAGCAATATGATGCTAGAAACCACAACAATCCCTAGACAAAACCACCAAAACCAACTCCTTCCACTGCACTATTAGTCCACTGGGTCAAAAATTAGCATGAACTATATAAAGTGGATAAACATTTTGTACTAATAGTAAAACTGAACAATTTTACCATACCATTTGATTTTTTTACCCACATAGTGCATTTTAGACCATTTTCCCCACAATATTCAAGTGTCGATTACGGGAGCTACGATCAACAAAATTGACAACTGTCTGGACCAAGTAAGTTCCCTTCCCCTCCTCTTCATTTCTAGTGGTTTAAATTTCAAATAAAGTCCTCATTTTTTGAGTTTTTGAGGATGAAACATATAAATTTGTGTGTACGTGAGATATGGTTCATAGGATCCTGTATATGGAGACATGTACACAGGAAAAGCAAATCCTTCCCCCATATATGTGGCCCTACACACGACGTTTAACACTACGGCTCATGTACAAGTCCGTAAACAAGTTTTTTTAATGAATTTAACTCAAAAAATGATTTTCCTTTGGCAGGATGGTGCTTGAATGGAGAGAGAGGGATCATGAAGAGGTAGATACAACAGTGGAAATAAATGCAGGGTCCCAACTAGCTCTAAAAGTATGTGGCCTTTAAAATTTTTGGGCTCTCAAAGGAATGAGGGATCAAGTGAGATTACTCCAAATGCTAGTAAACGTTTGGGATCCATAGACAGAGGCCTTCAATATCGATGGAAAACCATTGAGGATTGAAGTAGATGAAATCTAATTTATCACATGATTGTCTTGTCGGGGTGAGGTGGTGAATTTCAAAGCCCAAGTAGCTGGGGGTGGCATGAACATAGAGGATTACATTTCCACCCACTGTGTTGCAGACATGGAAAAAGTAAGGAGCCAACTCCCCATCATAGTGATTGAGAACCTGAGTTTGAAGATCATCGTTCTTTTCCTTACACAAATCTCTGGGTCGGCCTCATTACACCAGGATTCAAGGCCACTCATGTTTTATGTAGTGGAGTGTTTACAACCCACGATTTATGATTGGTGTACCTCACTGTTGACTAACATGAAGAGTCAGCTAACGGATTGCAAACAAGGGAGAAAGAGAAACTTTGGGTTTGCATCCATATTGTGTAGTTTTTTCTTTGAGCAGGTTCTAGTTTTGAGCCCTATAGTGGAGACCATCCACATAGAATGTGTCATCTAGCCATGTCACGGTGGACCGACATGATGAGGCAGTTAGGAGGTGGTAGGGTGCCAACCCCCTACAATGATGAGTTCTTTTTCTGGTGGCATCGACAAGTGATAGCCATAGATGACTACACTTATGCTAGGATCGAATAGAGAGGGGATCCATATATGCCTCCGCCACCAGGATCCACCTACATTAATATTTGGTAAGAAAAGTTTTTATATATTTCATTTTTTTGTGTTTTTTCAAAAAGAATTAAAAAACAAAAATATTTTTGTATGGTATCAAGTATTAACAATTACTTTGTTACGCAGATGTGGGTCCACGATGACCAGAGAATTCCCATGACATCAGTGGAGGAACCAGGGAGATGTGCAGGCGAGAGGATATGTGGATAGAGTGTTACAAAATGTGCAGGGGAACCTATCTCATTTGACACACATGATTCTTATGGTTCAGGTGGAGGATCTTCCAGAGGCTATGCAACGACAAGTGGTGGGTGTGCCCCATGCATGGGTGTGACTCTTCTGGTGTCTCAAAAATGTTGTATTGTGCTAACATGATACGCATCTGAAACCACAAGCGTATATTCCATGGTTATATATATACTGGCCATATATGTATTTTAAGGGTGTGAGCCCCATTTTGTACTATGACACCATATTTTTTGAAGAGATGAAATAGAAAATTTTGGTACTCGGCTTTACTTATATATGTTACAATGTGTACATGCATCGATGTGTTTTATTTACTTTAGCTATGTGAGAAATTCCAATCTAAAACATAATTAGCATATGCATCAGATACATAATTAGAACTTCTAGGTATGTGATTATAAGTAATAAAATCAAAGTATCGTTCCAAATATTGTACCCATAGGAATCATCAGAGAAGAGTAGGGTTTCTCACACAGTAACTTTCGTTTAACTGACATCGACTAAATGGGAGTTCAGACATGCTATACTAAACCACATTATTCGTTGATGGCTCCAGACAAATGCCACCTGAAGACACCATTTGTCCCTCGGGTGAGTAAATGACCCAAGCGGTGGAAGCCATGTTCCATGTATGATGACTGGCACCGTCTGTGAATCCTAAGTAAAATGAAGACTCTATTGACATCTTCCAACCTAGGGAAAACCTAATAAGCAATTCGATGACACAAAGGAAAAGATATATATATACACTAAGAAACACTAGTATACAAAGAGTCACACCCAATCTTGAGGGCTTAAGAATAATATCTTTTCAGGTAGAGTCCATTTAAGGGCTCGTCCAACATATTCCCTTCATAATCCTTCAATTCATAAGCTCCTTTTTCTAGAACATGTCACACGCTATAAGGACCATGCCACATGGGGTTGAACTTTCCTACCCCCAACGGTTCTTTGTCATGGGCATACAGGAGAACCAAGTCACCCTCAGTATACTATCGAGGAAAGACAGACCTATCATACTGAGCCTTTACACGTCGTTTATTTGCTTCGATAGTCATAGAGGCATCTCGACGTTGCTCATCTATATGCTCTAGGTGCACAAGGCATTCTTCAAGATCGGATGTGTCAGGTAGGAGCTCAATTTCCAATATAAGGGAAGGGATTTCGCACTCAATCAAAAGGATTGACTCCACATCGTGTACTAACTCAAAAGGAGAAAAATTGGTGGAACTCTTAACCGAGGTTCGATATTCCCAAAGCTCAGGGTAAATCATTAGATACCAGTCAGACTTACTCTAGCTGACACTTTTTTGCAAGATGCTCTTGAGAGATTTATTCACAGCCTCCACTTATCCATTTTCCTGGGGATAATAAGGGGAAGAATGACCATGCTTAAACCCCAATTTTGATGATAATTCCTTCATCATTTAATTTCGAAAGTGACTTCCATGATTAGTGACAATCTCCTTTGGGATTCAAAACCGGGCTATAATTTGGTTGAATACAAAGAATGTTGCAGTCTTACCATCAGATTTAATGGTAGGCATGGCCTCTACCCATTTAGTGAAGTAATCTATGACCACAATAATATGTTGATTTCCCCCAACCGAAGCTGGGTTACAGTCCATAAAATCTACCCCCCACTTGGTGAAGGTACCGACGATGATGAATGGGAAAAGAGGGGTTGTATGTGAGCACATTTTCCGAGTGAACACCTGGAAAGGGTGACACTTATTGACTGCTTCAACACAATCTTTAAAAATTGATGGCCAAAAATAACTAGCTCATAATTTTGTTTGGGTTGTCGCAAGCCCAGATAGATGATCACCAAAATCCCCATTGTGATATTCATTAATAATAGACTCAGATTGCTCATGATTCAAGAAACGACACAATATATTATCTACTCCTCGATGATACAAAGTGTCGTTGATGATAAGATAGTTTTTATCTTGATGACGTATATGTCGTCAATCGTCTCTCGACAGATGTTGGGATAACTTCAAGGTTTGAAGATAAAACATAATGTATCCATACCAGGGGTCCAAAGATGAGATAAGGAAAATATGTTCATCCATGAACGAATCGTTATGAATAACATCCTCATCCAGTCGAGGGAAGTCCTATATGAACTCAACAAAAACTAGTGATTTCTCAGACTTCGTCGAAGAAAAATCAAGGTCAAATTCTTGCAAAATAACAATCCAATTATTGCATTTCCCCCTATGATACACCTGGTAAGGACATATTGAAATGGATTGATATCATCAAATAGAGTATTTTTTCAAAGAATTATATAATGTCGTAATATTTGAACTGCATGTACGATAGCCAAGGCTAGTTTCTCAATGTGAGAGTATTTAAATTCAGGACCGACTAAGTTTTGACTAAGATAGTAGACAATGTGCTCATGGAGCTCATCATTCTCCTCAACCAGAACCATACCAACCATCCCTTCGAACACGGAGATATAAAGCAAACAATCTCTACTGTAGTCCAGAGGCTTCAACAGAGGCATCAATACCAAGGATTTCTTAAGAGCATCGAAGGATTCCTGGGCTCTCCCATCCCATATAAATAGAGTGTCCTTCTTTAAAAGATGCATGAAACCCTTAGTTAAATTGACATAGTTCACTATGAACCGAAACAAGAAGTTATCCTTCCCCTGTAAACCTTGAAGTTGTTGAATGTTGCGTGAGGGAGGCAATCAAAGTATTGCCTCAACCTTCATAGGATACACCATGATCCCATGCTTAGAGACTAAGAATCCTAAAAGACAACCAGACCTAATGCATAGGATGCACTTGTGAGGGTTCAAATGGATGTGATAATAACAACATCTCTCAAATAATAGTTGAAGGTGAGTGGAATGATCTACTCTCTTGCGAGAGTGAGTAGTGATATTGTCAAGATAAGCTTCGATAATATGTTGGAGATCATGAAAAGCAAAGGTCATAGTGCGTTGGAAGGTTGCTCTGGCATTTTTAAGGCCGAAAGGCATTTTTTGGTATGCAAAAGTATCCCAAGGACAAATAAAATCCGTCTTGTGCTGATCCTTGGGTTTGATCTGAATTTTATTATATCCTAAAAATCTATCCATAAAAGAGAGAACTTCACTTCCCGCACACTCATCAAGAATTTGATCGATGAAAAGAGCTGGGAAGTTGTCCTTGGGACAAGCCTTATTCAGGTCTTGAAAATCCATACACATATGGATGGTTCCTTATTTCTTATTCATGGGAACAGGGTTGGAAACTCATTCGGTCAAGGGAACCAGTAGATGAAACCAACATTAAGTAGCTTCTCTACCTTTTCCTTAATAGTAGGGGCCTTCCTAGGATTAGCAACTCTAAGGCGTTTTTGAAAATGTGTAACATCTGGATAAGTCTTGATATCATGTTCAACAATGCTAGGGTCGATCCCTATTATATCTTCATATTACCAAGAGAATACATCACAAAATTATTTGAAGAGACTGATGTAGATTTGAATTTCTTCAGGAAAACAATCTGCACTGATATATACGTTTTCGATTTTTCCAGGAATTCGAGAGATGTCGATCGTGATGGTAGGAGAAATATTCGCCATGTTTCCTTTGGTGTAAAAACCATGCTTATCTATTGGAACCACAGTGTGACCGACCATATCACTCAAGGTAGATCTAAAGTCATCTTGTTCGATCCTAACAAGTTATGGGAGGAAGTAAGAGTGATGATGCATATCATCCCATGGCCTATCGGGACCATTCATGGCCTCTAATATGGTTTCATCCAAAGGTAAAGTATCATCGATACAATCATGTGAACAAGACGATTGGGTGGACCATACAAGATCTAGAATGGGATCCACCTCGTTTTTTTGTGAGGGGACATGATCTGGGTCAGTAGTAGTGTTAAGAAAAACTTGATACACAACCTCTGCCACTGAAAGTGGCAATTTCATCCCAGTGTGTGACTGACCTTCACAGGACATAGTTGGGGAAGGTAGGGTCCAAGGATCTTTGAAATATGAAGTACGAAAAGGAATGGACCTCACTGATGCTGAAGACCCAATGGAAATGGCATAAATGTGATGAATTGGTGCCATGAAATCAAAGGTACCCATTAGAGAGGAATACATTCCAACACCAATATTCTCAGTTGTCGGCTGAGAATTGTCGATCACAGGGATCAAAGGTCCAACTGATATATTAGGACTAGAATGCATAAAGGACAACTGATCAATCGTCACTATTTTCCCTTCGTGAGGAAAACATAAAGTGTGGAAAACAAATGACATGACTATGGTTGTGGCATATGTACAATTATTCCCTAGTATTAAATTATAGTCAAGGGGCGCATCAACCACCTCGACTTCAACCTCCACTGTCTTTCCACCTAACTGGACTAGAAAAGTGGGAAGAATTTTGTGGGGTCGAAATGAACGACCATCAAATGTGGTCAACATGGTCATAGATTGAGAGAAAGAGTTGGAGAGCTAATGGATTTCCAATAGGTTAGGGACATCATGTACATTGCAACACCCTCATCAGTTACAGTTTGTTTGATGGTATATTTCGTGCAATCCACATGGATTTTAAAGGCCGCGTGGTAAGGCAAGTGAGGCTTAACATCCGTGGCATCAAACTTAATAACCTTTGAGCCACACAGGTCTAGATCTCCTAACGTAGATAACAAAGTGTTTCTTTGTGAAGAAAACGTCTAGAGAACCTCCAAAGTTGACATCGCACACGAGGTTTGACCCAAATCTTCAACAATCGAATAGTTCTGAGCAGCTCTGGCATTAGGATTTTGAGCAGACCATTTCAATACTCCTTTTAGAATACGAGGCAGAGGCTCTAGATTTTCAATATGCAAAGGTGTTTCCAGAGGAGTGGGAGACTTTGGACCTAGAACAATCTGTGAAGAACCCTAATCACAAGATCGAGTAGCTACATCAATCTGATACTTGACCATATTAACACATAGACGACCACCTTCATGCACCCGAGGGTTTTTATTCCCACTCGATGCATTTATGATGTTGGAGGAGATAGAAGCCATGTGTTGATTATGCAGGAACATATTGGTCAGCTCCGCGGTCAGTTGAGATAAGAGCCTCGAGGATTCCTCAAGTTTGGGGCATAGGTGGGTAAGGTGACCATCTTTATAAAGTTTATAAGGAAACTTCACCTTCCATTTTTCTTTCTTTCCCTCACCAACATTATTATTCAATCTATCATTGTTAGTGTCATCCTTGGCTTTGTTATTATTTCTCCCACCCTTACGATTATTACCTTGTCCTTTCGTTCTATTCCCTCCTGGTTGTTGGTTACCATTTGGATTGGTCGACCACTRCACATAATGCACATGCATCAACTGAGTGGGAGTGGAGGACGAGTCCTGCTACAGATTGGCTTACAGACAGATCCTTCAACTAGTTCATCACAAAKTTTGTAGACTTAGCATTTGCAGAGCCTATGATGCCATCGACATGAGGCCCAGGCTTTTGTCTATGGTTATAATTCGACCGCGACGCATCAAGAAGAATTTCATATAACATCCCAGATTGAGCATATATGAGGTCCAATTGATGGGCTTTGAAAATAGCTTCTTCCTCAGATGTTACTCTAGATGTAGAGACACACTTCAGAATATAAGGCAATAAGGACTTAAGGAACCACTCCAACAGGAACTATGGGAGAATGTAGGCTTTAATCAACCTCTTTTGTCTATGCCACTATTGAATATGGTCTGAGATATGCATGTCTTTATCTTGGAGAAGGGATGACAAACTTTCTATGTTAGCATTGTAACGAACCAACAACTGGAAGTGGTTGAGAAAAACCAAAACCATCTAATTAAAATTTCCATATGTTCCCCCTAGTAGCTCAATGTACCATTTCATTGAAACTCTCGTGAGGGTGCATTGAAATAGTCTCAAATGAATAGAATCATCATTAAGAGAATTGGAAGAGAAACAAATATTAAAAGTAGTAACATGATCACCCATATCATCACCAGTCTTTCCCTTGAATTTCAGAATTTCTAAAGGAAGCTTAGTGGGGACAAGGGGCCATGATGGATTGTGATGCACTGGGTCATTCATTAATCTTGAAAAATATGGCAGATTAAGCATGGCTAGAAAAGGGAGCCGAGGTTGCGGCAATTGAGCTTGTGTTCCCGGAAAAGATTGGTCTTGAGAGATTGTAGACCATCGAGGGTTCTGATATACACCATGGCCCTATTCGATAGAGTAATATCCTCCTATGAACTAATTCATAAGAGGTTGTATGGACACCATACCTGTAGGGATGACATACTGAGGGTTATAAACACTACCCCAGTTGAATTGGCTCCAGGATGGGGGTTTCCCATGGCATGAAACTGACTCCCTTTGTGTGGAAATACGGAGGATAGAGGCAGATTCATCATAAAAAATTTGTTTGTTGCAATTGGCATGGAGGAGGAAGGGGAAAAGGACAGAATATAAGAGGTAGCTTGTTCGCACAGTTGAGTACTCCATCGAGGAGCATTGAGACTATGATTAGACCCAACATAAAAAGTAGGTTGACCCCCAACCGTAGGATTCATTTGGGGAATTTGACTTCCACCAAACGGGAGAGGAGTATGCAGAGGGGCCATGCCCCCAAGTCCAATACTAGGATTTGTATTAGTCACTGGAATGGAGGATGAAAGTTGTGATGTCATATTCTGAATACCAAAAGAGAAAGGGTTAGAGACCGAAGGTATGGACTGAGAATTGTATTCGGGCATACCAAAAAGAGACTCGAAAGGGATCTTTACTATGTTACAGGTATGAACTAACTGAGAGGGGGGGGGGGG
>JASDQU010027073.1:10536-26840 GCA_032191745.1 Picea mariana
GAGCCCTTAAATGGACTCTACCTGAAAAGATATTATTCTTAAGCCCTCAAGATTGGGTGTGACTCTTTGTATACTAGTGTTTCTTAGTGTATATATATATCTTTTCCTTTGTGTCATCGAATTGCTTATTAGGTTTTCCCTAGGTTGGAAGATGTCAATAGAGTCTTCATTTTACTTAGGATTCACAGACGGTGCCAGTCATCATACATGGAACATGGCTTCCACCGCTTGGGTCATTTACTCACCCGAGGGACAAATGGTGTCTTCAGGTGGCATTTGTCTGGAGCCATCAACGAATAATGTGGTTTAGTATAGCATGTCTGAACTCCCATTTAGTCGATGTCAGTTAAACGAAAGTTACTGTGTGAGAAACCCTACTCTTCTCTGATGATTCCTATGGGTACAATATTTGGAACGATACTTTGATTTTATTACTTATAATCACATACCTAGAAGTTCTAATTATGTATCTGATGCATATGCTAATTATGTTTTAGATTGGAATTTCTCACATAGCTAAAGTAAATAAAACACATCGATGCATGTACACATTGTAACATATATAAGTAAAGCCGAGTACCAAAATTTTCTATTTCATCTCTTCAAAAAATATGGTGTCATAGTACAAAATGGGGCTCACACCCTTAAAATACATATATGGCCAGTATATATATAACCATGGAATATACGCTTGTGGTTTCAGATGCGTATCATGTTAGCACAATACAACATTTTTGAGACACCAGAAGAGTCACACCCATGCATGGGGCACACCCACCACTTGTCGTTGCATAGCCTCTGGAAGATCCTCCACCTGAACCATAAGAATCATGTGTGTCAAATGAGATAGGTTCCCCTGCACATTTTGTAACACTCTATCCACATATCCTCTCGCCTGCACATCTCCCTGGTTCCTCCACTGATGTCATGGGAATTCTCTGGTCATCGTGGACCCACATCTGCGTAACAAAGTAATTGTTAATACTTGATACCATACAAAAATATTTTTGTTTTTTAATTCTTTTTGAAAAAACACAAAAAAATGAAATATATAAAAACTTTTCTTACCAAATATTAATGTAGGTGGATCCTGGTGGCGGAGGCATATATGGATCCCCTCTCTATTCGATCCTAGCATAAGTGTAGTCATCTATGGCTATCACTTGTCGATGCCACCAGAAAAAGAACTCATCATTGTAGGGGGTTGGCACCCTACCACCTCCTAACTGCCTCATCATGTCGGTCCACCGTGACATGGCTAGATGACACATTCTATGTGGATGGTCTCCACTATAGGGCTCAAAACTAGAACCTGCTCAAAGAAAAAACTACACAATATGGATGCAAACCCAAAGTTTCTCTTTCTCCCTTGTTTGCAATCCGTTAGCTGACTCTTCATGTTAGTCAACAGTGAGGTACACCAATCATAAATCGTGGGTTGTAAACACTCCACTACATAAAACATGAGTGGCCTTGAATCCTGGTGTAATGAGGCCGACCCAGAGATTTGTGTAAGGAAAAGAACGATGATCTTCAAACTCAGGTTCTCAATCACTATGATGGGGAGTTGGCTCCTTACTTTTTCCATGTCTGCAACACAGTGGGTGGAAATGTAATCCTCTATGTTCATGCCACCCCCAGCTACTTGGGCTTTGAAATTCACCACCTCACCCCGACAAGACAATCATGTGATAAATTAGATTTCATCTACTTCAATCCTCAATGGTTTTCCATCGATATTGAAGGCCTCTGTCTATGGATCCCAAACGTTTACTAGCATTTGGAGTAATCTCACTTGATCCCTCATTCCTTTGAGAGCCCAAAAATTTTAAAGGCCACATACTTTTAGAGCTAGTTGGGACCCTGCATTTATTTCCACTGTTGTATCTACCTCTTCATGATCCCTCTCTCTCCATTCAAGCACCATCCTGCCAAAGGAAAATCATTTTTTGAGTTAAATTCATTAAAAAAACTTGTTTACGGACTTGTACATGAGCCGTAGTGTTAAACGTCGTGTGTAGGGCCACATATATGGGGGAAGGATTTGCTTTTCCTGTGTACATGTCTCCATATACAGGATCCTATGAACCATATCTCACGTACACACAAATTTATATGTTTCATCCTCAAAAACTCAAAAAATGAGGACTTTATTTGAAATTTAAACCACTAGAAATGAAGAGGAGGGGAAGGGAACTTACTTGGTCCAGACAGTTGTCAATTTTGTTGATCGTAGCTCCCGTAATCGACACTTGAATATTGTGGGGAAAATGGTCTAAAATGCACTATGTGGGTAAAAAAATCAAATGGTATGGTAAAATTGTTCAGTTTTACTATTAGTACAAAATGTTTATCCACTTTATATAGTTCATGCTAATTTTTGACCCAGTGGACTAATAGTGCAGTGGAAGGAGTTGGTTTTGGTGGTTTTGTCTAGGGATTGTTGTGGTTTCTAGCATCATATTGCTCGTTCGTGCCTTCAGCAGGTATTTTATGTCACTAGAATATACGATAGGTTCTCAATCCATTTTTCATATTTGCATTTTCCTATGACTGTTATCTATTTTCCTTAGGTATGAACCCATTTATTAGCGACAAAAAACCTTCTTACTGCTACTAGAACTATTGTTATTGAGTGGTAGAGGCTTACCAAACATGGGTGCCCTAGTTATAACCTTTATGTCATTTGGTGCCCATGCATAAGTTATTCCATAGGACCGGGAGTCCCTTATAGTTCTGATATGACTTTGTGTCCGAACCTCATATTCTTACTCATAATCATTCTGACCTTCACCTATGGGAGTCCCACCGTGTCTAGTTTAAGCTCTTTTTCGACTCTCTCAAAAGTGAAAACATTGTCAAGTGAACTTGTCTCTTTCACACTCATTAAATGGCTTTGAAAGAACGTCTATTTGGTGTAAGTTTAACCCTTTTTCAGACCAAGTAGACTAATTTCGAAAAATAAACACTATAGTCAACATTGGCTAGAAGAGTTCTCCTGGGTATTGTTTTATACCTTTTGGGACCTAGGGGACTAAATTTACGTAAAGGAAATTATTTGGAGTTAAGTTGTAATTTCATTCCATTATCTTTCTTGCAGTATCGAGCCTATTTTTGGTTCCCTCTTTCTCGGTATAAGCCTCTTACCTCAGCAATTTGCATCACTGGACAAGCAAAGTTTTGTTATATCCTTTGCAACTTGACACCCTGTACCCTCAGGGGAAACATTCCCTGGAGTGTCCATGCCCCGCATTCACTTCCTTTCATTGATAATAGGTATGTTCCATTGTTTGGATCTATTTTCTTACTCACGACACTCATTTCCTCCCTTGTATCATAGCATTCATTTGCCTATGAAAAAACAAAAAAATACTGGAAGGAAAAAAATATTATCTTATATCGGCAACAGTTGTGTCGCCTTTGAATAGAGCACAAAATTTTGAGTCCATTTTCATCCATAGTTTGTGTTTAGCATGACCTTAGGAAGCTAAGATCGTTACTTAGAGTTTACTCCTTCGACTGGTTACTCTTCCAGTCCCTATGGAGAGTTTGTCGATGCCTCCTGCATCATGAAGTTTCATCATCAAGTCTATGCTGCCTGAGTTGTCCACATGTCTCATGCTCTTTTTCAAAGAAATTCTATAAGCATATGTCGGCCATTCCTCATAACTCTTGACTTTTCATTTCGCTCATACCCTCAGTTTGTCTCGGAGTCACATGAATTTGTAGTCCTACTGTGCACCCTAGTCCTACTTTCATTATGGGTAGGTAACCTTGAACCTAGTAGTCGAGATATCCTTGTGTTCTACAACAAGAAATGTATTCACACATTGGGATTCATTCAATATCTTTGATGCCATTATCCTTATGGGTAGTTTCCTCACCTTTGTTGGCAGTCTTCCTTATTGGTTTTTATTCAGAGGGTATTTTTCGTGCATT
This sequence comes from Picea mariana, assembly GCA_032191745.1. Classification (NCBI taxonomy): domain Eukaryota; kingdom Viridiplantae; phylum Streptophyta; class Pinopsida; order Pinales; family Pinaceae; genus Picea; species Picea mariana. Next base: position 14,476 of record JASDQU010027073.1, read on the forward strand.
ACTTGCATTTGGTGCATGTGAAAGATGCACATGGTTGTTGGTTCGTGAACATACTCTTTGTTCGAGTTCCTCCAAATCATCAAGTTATTGCTTTGTACCTCATGTTTATTGATGAGAGATTCATTAATTCTCTCCTTTCAGCAGGTCTCCTTCCATCAAATTCATCTCATCTATTCTGGAAACTAGGCCTAGATTCCTATGAGTACCTAGAGGCTTGTAGTCGTCAATGGCAAGTTATCCACCATAGACATTTGGGAATACATCAATGTCTCCTGATCGATGGAATATTCAAGTGTTCAAACTCAACACCTTTATTCACACTTGTAAGTGTTGTAGGAAAATATGCCTGCGGACAAGTAGATCGACCTCTAGAGATTGACCCTAACCCTAGACAGAAAAGTGCTTAATGTGGACACTGAATTTCCCTCAAATCTATCTAAGCCTAATGCATGAGAAGGAAGGATGTTAGAAGTACCTTTTAACCGACGTTTGTCCCTTCACGCTCCGAGNTAATCAGAATAATGACAGCAGTACTTACAATCGTAGATGCGAATGCGACAGCTTCGTCAAGTCCTCTTTGTCTAACCCTTTCCTGAAAGATTCACAACCTGGATGACAGCAGCTTCAATGATTGGTCTTCTTTGGCTGACTGCAAGTTTCCTCCAAGATCGTAAGTTTCACATATCCAATTCTTCCTCCTCTTCATCACCATAGAGCTTGCTTATATAGGCTAGGAAGGGCCTAACCACTTGAGTTATGTTTAGAACCAGTTAGGAACCTCCTCCTTGGATCAGAGATCTTTTGATAGAACCAAGAATTCGAGTTCAACCGCTTCCCAAACTCGAATGATTCTCCCCTTATTCTTCTCACCGGGCTAACAATTTACCTAGAATGGAGAGCGCTCCTTCAGAAGGGGCATCAGAGCGCTAGAATGCTCCAGAGAAGACCAAGGGAGGCACCAGCGCTTCAAATCTAGGTAGCGCTCCTGCCAAAGGGTGGAGAAGTGCTACAACACTTCTGAAGCATGGTTAAGGGGCGCCAGCGCTCCTCAGGCAATTTTAGGGGAGCGTTCCCCTTCCAAACTCTTGATTAAGAAGCCTTCTTAGGTGTTAAGAGATGTTTGACTCCAGTGAACTAGTCTCTTCCTTTAAACCAACCACATAAGAGGTTTCAAGTGTCTTTTTAGTGTCGTCATTATGATAACACGACCCAATAACATTTGCGAAACTTGCAACAAGTGAGAGGCATGTGCGACACTTATCCAGTTGAGCAATTTTGAGGTGTAACAGTAAGAATGTACTCGGTGCCTTGATACCTACTTTAATTATCGGTAGGTTGTCTCACGTTTGTTAACGATATACCTTAATGATTGGTAATCAAATGAAGTCTCATTGTGTTCAAAGTCAATGCCTCTATTCACATGATGTATAATTGCACCTTTGGTGTGGTGATGATTACATCTACATGAGGCATCCTCCAGGACACAGACTGAGTGAGTCGGCCTGTGAGAGATCCCATGAGTTGGGTGTGCCCATGAGATGGGTGTGTTATTCCTCTCTAAGACAGAGATGGACGTTGTGTGCCCCTATGTGGGGTGAGGAATCCCATGAGTTGGGTGTGCCCATGAGATGGGTGTGTATTTCCTCTCTGAGATGGAGAGGGAATGTTGTGTTCCCCTATGTAGGGAAGATGCCCATGAGTTGGGTGTGTCGTTCTCTTAGACGGAGCTGAAATGTTGAGTGGCCCTGAGAAGGGAATATTCCCATGAGACGGGTGTGTCATTCTCTCTGAGACAAAGATGAAATGTTGTGTGCCCCTAAGAAGGGAAGATGCCCATGAGTTGGGTGTATCGATTGAGATGAAACAATGTGTACCTCTATGAGGGGTGAAGGAGCCCATGTGATGGGTTTATTTTTCTTCTATGTGCAGAGAGTTGAGATGATTTGATACTCCAGATGATTCTCCTGTGAGACTCAATGAGATAGAGATCTATTGAGTAGGATGTTCTTGTGGTTGAGCACAGGTGGACATGATCCTAGTGGCTGAGCACTAGTGAGTGTGTATCTTGATGATTCTCCTATGAGATACAGTGAGATAGAGATCTATTGACTTGAATGTCCCTGTGGTTGATCATAGTTGTACGTTCCCCTACTAGCTGAGCACTAGTGGGTGTGTGAGATCCTGTGCTATATTGTCTAAGAGTCAGAATTACCTGTAACCCTAATTGTGATGTAAAGGGTATAGGTCGGCCCTACCATAAAGTGGAATATAATTAATATGGTAATTATTAGTTATATTTTGAGTTATTGAGGTTGGTCGTGTTGTGCCAATAGACACCACTTTTGATGTGTCCAGTCTAATATAAATAAAGGTTATTTCCCCATTGAGGAAACACAATACACATGTGAGTTTGGAAATTTTAGCAAGTACTTGTTCTAGGGATGAAGTGCACACCTCTCTTGGGCGCTAGTCTTCTAGGTATTGTGAGCACCCTTTGTGTGCTAGGTTTATGTTGTGGGAGGCCTTTCTCTTGAAGAATATAAAAAAGGATTGGTTGTTTTTTTTTTCCCTTGTTGAGAACGATTTCCCAACATACTTCTTGTGTAATTGTGCATGGTGTTTCTTCTTGTGATCTTGGTTACTGCAACAAATTGTTTATGGTGTAACTGCAATTATCTATGGTTCAAGTAAAATGATAAAATTGGAATGAAATCGATGCTTGAGCCTATATTAATGAAAAATCAACATGCTTTTAGAGCATAGGTCTTGAAGAACCCATTGCACAAGCATTCAAAGTAGGTCGTCCCCTTCTTCTGCAGTTTTGTATGGCCCTCTAGGGTTTGTTGCAATTATGTACGACCCTCCTTTTCCAAGGTGTTTCAACACCTTAAACTTGGATGTTGTGGAGAAAATTTATACAGGATTGTACAACCTCCTTTAGCGCACCTCCAAAAATATTCAGATTGCATTTCCGAGCATTTTAATTTTTTGGCCCTAGGGTTTCACAATTTTCTGCAGATTTTTTGTTTTAGGGTTTTTGCAGCTCATTGAAGGAGATTTTCAGCTCACTAGTATTCTTGTGACACTCTTAAGGCTTATTGTTGGCAATCATAAGCCTAACAAAACCTAAGGTTTCTATCCTAGCCTACCTGTTAGGTTTTCTAGGCCAGTTGGCAAGGGTTTGTGAATAATCTAAAAATATGGTGAACAAAACTTTGGTGGAAGATATGCTTGATAGATCAAGCAACTTCAGTTCCTGAAAGTCAAGACTTCAGGTCACCCTTGAAGAGGAATACTTATTTTAGGTGATACCAAAAAAAAAATGGTTTACCAGAGACAACTACCAATGAATGGAAGGAATATGACATCAAGGCAAGGAAGAAAATCATCTACTAAAGCTCTTACATTGAAGGGCCAGCTTCAAAATAACAAGATGAAAAAAGGTGACACCGTGGCTACCTTCTTCATGAATATGTCATAGGACAGAGATGAGCCAAGTGCCATTGGATAAATCATATCAGCAACCTCAAGTATTCACTTTTATATATTATTTGTATCAATATCATGAGAGTACTTGCAGGAAGAAGGAACCTTTGCTGAAATCATGGATCCAGAGGGATCTCAATGAATTCAAAGGAACAACACACTGTAAGTGAAGACTTCAGGTTTGATTTTTTTAATTATCATTCCTCTAACCTACATTTCTAATTTTTCTACACTACAAGTAGGTATTGTAGCTGTGACAACAATCCTTAAATTGTTTTGATTCTAGAGATGTACGCATTATTCTCCTCTAGGAGATATTCTTGTTTTGTTTCCTTTCATTTGTTTTCTTGTTCCAAGAAGGTTAACAACAAAGGAAGATGTTTATCCTTCAGAATTTAGAGGGAGTCACTTGACTTTAGAGGGAGTCACTTGACTCAGAGGGAGTCAAAACTATTTGAGAAGGAGGAAGAACATAACCATCATTGAGGCAACCAAAGCAATGATGCATGATTAGAGTCTTCCTATGATTCTGTGGGAAGAAGCATGCATGACAATAGTATATGTTCATAACATGAGTCCTCACTAGAATTTGAAGAACACAACTCCCGAAGAAGCCTACACCGGAGTGAAGGATGAGATTGGACATTTCAGGATATTTGGGTGCCCAGTATATTTTCATGTACCCAAAAAGAAGAGATCCAGGCTAGACCCTTCAGGGAGAAAGGGTACATTTGTGGGATACAATGAATCTTCGAGAGCATATCATATCTACATCCCTGGTCAGAGACAGATTGAGCAATCCAGACGGAGATAGCCACTAATACACTTGATCTAGTTGCTCCAATTAATATTCCCAGAGACATTGTAGTAGGCCATAAAAGGCCTGTTTGGTGTTGACAAACTCTGCAAGAGGAAGAGGGACATGAAACTCCTCAAGATACATTCCAAGAGAGCATGATTCCAAAGAGATTTTCGAGCTACCTTTCAGCCATGAGCCACATCATTGATTTTGAGCCTTCTTGTCATTGATAAGCTAGAGGTGAGAAAGTATGGAAAGATGCCATGACATAAGAATATCAGTCTATCTTGAAGAATGATGTATGGAATATTGTTCCAAGAGCAGAAGGGAAGTTTGTATTGACTTCCAATTGGATCTATAATATCAAGCATGCAGCTGATGGAAGTGTCGAGAAATACAAAGAGAGATTTGTAGCCAAAAGATTCCCACAAACAGAGGGAGTTGTCTGTAATGAGACATTTGATCAATTAGCCCGATACACTTCCATCCGTACTATCATCCATGAGTTGGAAACTACGTTAGATGGATGTAAAGACAACCTTTCTCAATGGTGAGATTGAGGAAGAATATTATATCAAGTAGCCAGAGGGATTTGTGATAAACAACATGAAATCTCATGTGTACAGGTTGAAGAAAGCCCTGTATGGACTAAAGTAAGCACCTCGTGCTTAGTACAAGAAGATGGATGGATTCTTGATGAGTTTGGGCTTCAACAATAGTGTTTTTGATTCAAACCTATTATCATATTGTTGGTTACGAGTGCCTGATCTTGGTCATGTATGTGGATGATTTATTCCTTACCGGTTCATAAAGAGTTATTGTTGAGTCCAAGCGAGCATTGACTTATAAATTCAAGATGAAGAATCTGGGCATGATGCACTACTTCTTGAGACTAGAAGTATGGCAGAGAACTGATGAGATTTTCCTGAGTCAAGGAAAATATACAGTGGGGATATTGAAGGAGTTTGGTATGACAGAGTGCAAATCCATGCCTACACCAATGGTGAAGGAGTTGAAGGAAATATATGGTTCTCCTACTGATTTAGGAGAGATTGATCCACAGTCGATTGGGTCACTAATGTATCTGGTTAACACCAGACTTGATATGTGCTATGCACTAAATGTGCTTATTCAGTTCATGAGTCATCTGAGACAGACTAACTGGATAGTAGCGAAACATGTATTGAGATATCTACGAAGAACTGTTGGATATGGCATGAGATATGCCTCCAGTGTAGACCTAAGTTTGTAGAGATATGCCAATGCAGATTGGGAAGGGAGCACAGTGGACCAGAGGAGCACATCTGGTTGGTGTTTTTACCTTGGGTTCTACCTTGGTTTCCTGGTGCATCATGAAACAAATATTTGTGGCCTTGAGTACCGCAGAAGAAAAATATATAATATTGAGTGTGGTAGTCCACGAATCAGTGTGGCTTCAAAAGCTTCTGACAAATTTATTTGATCATGAGATGGATCCTACCATTATTCATTATGATAACTAGATTTGTGTGATGTTGTTTGAGAACCCAGTGTTTCATGATAGATCAAAACAGATTGAGATAAAATATCATTATATCAGAGACATGGTGCAGAGGAAAGTAGTACATGTGTAGTACCTTCCTACACATGAGAAGATTGCATATATCTTCACCAAACCGCTTGCCAATACAAATTTCGAGTACTTTTGTGAGAGAATGGCTTGGTGGAGAATACCTTCCTAGTTGAGAGGGAGTGTTGATAATTATTTCCAACACGAAGTTTGAATACTTCCGTGAGAGACTTGGACTGGTGGAGAATACCTCCCTAGATGAGAGTGAGTTTTGATGACTACAACCAAGATGAAGATCGAGTACTTTCGTGAGAGACTTGGACTGGTGGAGAATACCTCCCTAGATGAGAGTGAGTTTTGATGACTACAACCAAGATGAAGTTTGAGTACTTCTATGCGAGAATTGGCCTGATAAAGAATGCCTCCTTAGCTGAGAGGGAGTGTTGATGATTACAACTGCGTGAGACATCCTCCAGGACACAGACTGAGTGAGTCGGTCTATGAGAGAGCCCATGAGTTGGGTGTGCCCATGAGATGGGTGTGTTGTTCCTCTCTAAGACGGAGATGGAATGTTGTGTGCCCCTGTGTGGGGTGAGGAACCCCATGAGTTGGGTGTGCCCATGAGATGGGTGTGTAGTTCCTCTCTGAGACGGATATGGAACATTGTGTCCCCCTATGTACGGAAGATGCCCATGAGTTGGGTGTGTTGTTCTCTCTAATACGGAGATGAAATTTTTTGTTCCCATGAGAAGGGAAGATGCCCATGAGATGGGTGTGTCATTCTCTCTGAGACAGAGATGAAACGATGTGTGCCCCTGAGAAGGGAAGATGCTGATGAGATGGGTGTATCAATTGATATGAAACAATGTGTACCTTTGTGAGGGGTGAAGGATCCCATGTGATGGGTTTACTATTCTCCTCTGTGTAGAGAGTTGAGATGATGTGATACTCCAGATGATTCTCCTGTGAGACTCGGTGAGATAAAGATCTATTGAGTAGAATGTTCATGTGGCTGAGCACAGGTGGATGTGATCCTAGTGGTTGAGCACTAGTGAGTGTGTATCCTGATGATTCTCATGTGAGACGCAATGAGATAGAGATATGTTGACTTCGATGTCCCTTTGGATAAGCATAAGTGGACGTGCCCCTAGTGGCTGAGCAGTAGTGGGTGTGTGAGATCCCTTGTTATATTATCTAAGAGTCAGACTTACCTGTAACCCTAATTGTTATGTAAAGGGTACATGTCGGCCCCGCCATAAAGTGAAAGATAATTAATATGGTAATTATTAATTATATTTTGAGTTATTGAGGTCGGCCTTGTTATGCCAATAGACACCACTTTTGATGTGTCCAGTCTAATATAAATAAATGTGATTTCCCCATTGAGGAAACACAACACACATGTGAGTTTGGAAATTTCAGCAAGTACTTGTTCTAGGCTGAAGTGCACACCTCTCTGGGGTGCTAGTCTTCTAGGTTTTGTGAGCACCCTTTTGTGTGCTAGGTTTATGGTGTGGGAGGTCTTTCTCTTGAAGAATATAGAAAAGGATTGGTTGGGTTTTCTTCCCTTATTGAGAAGGATTTCCCAGGCTACTTCTTGTGTACTTGTGCATGGTGTTTCTTCTTGTGATCTTGGTTACTGCAACAAATTGTTTATGGTGTAACTGCAATTATCTATGGTTCAAGTAAAATGCTAAAATTGGAATGAACTTCATGCTTGAGCCTATATTAATGAAAAATAAACATGGTGGATAGTGTAGAAGACATCAGTTTACAATAACATCTTTCTTGAGTTGTTGTTCTCATTCATCGGACCAATACCTATATGACTTCAGTGATCATGGGAGATCAGATTGTACTCCATTGTATACAAATATCTTCAGATTGATTTATGAGACGGGTTTCCACTAGGACTATTTCGTGACTATGACATCATATGGCATGTGTCTACTTTGTATTTCCCATTCATGGCCATGAACAGATATTTGGTATATTTCCACATGGATCTGCAGTGTAATTCAAATTGGAAGCCATGTGTACAAAGTCATTAGGGATTGTAATATTTTCATGAGTAGTTAGAACTTCCAGTCGAGTCCCCATCACTCCACTTCTGGGAATTATAATGTATTTCGGTCATCGCAGATACTCCTCTGACCTCACACATTAGGGGGCATTTGTTATAGAAAATTTTCCCTCACCCCATGCAAATTGATTGGATGGCCTTTCCATTTCCCTATGCAGACTTGAAATGCCCTTTTGTACTTCTAGAGCCAAAAAATCATATGTTTCCACATACATTCTCCCTACAAGTTAGACAACATGCGTATACGCAGGTTGCGCCACTACAGCCTTCATACATCGGGTTTGGTGCTCAAAATTAAAAATTGTGTCGGGTTTCCATGTCACGTCACAAGATCCATGATCCTTGACCTTCCATATACTGGAAACATTCTGAATCGACCCTTTAGTTCCATTTGATGACTATAAATTGAGCCATATCTAAGCCATGTAGGAGGAGAGAATTCAACTTTTGAGAGAAACGATTCTCTAGAGAAATTTCACTTCACATTGAGTCTGAATCCCTTTATCCTTGAAAGTTTGAACACATTGTTCATCCCCCAAGCTCTTCCCTCTTTGATGGAGAACCTCATATTATCCTCAATATGAGCTTGCCTTTGGTGGAGGCCCAACTAGAAGGGACTTAGTTTCTTAGTTCCGAGACATGTCGACACAGAAGTTTGTCACTTGTATACTTTTGTTGATTATTTTAATAGAAATACTCTTTTCTCGTCAAATTGATATCTTGCAAATATTTGAATTGTTATTCTGTGGGCGTATTTGTCATGTATGTTAATGGATTATGTTATTTTATATGCTAACATTATATATTATAACCATATGCTTGYGTATCTTGGTTGTTGAGGACAAGTTGCAGGTATAATATTTGAGTTGYGTGCTCAACGATAGTCTTCATCGAAAATCTGGATGAGGTAGGATCTTGATATTGTCTTGTTATCATTTCATTTATATAGCATACTTGAGATTAGAGTTGATTTCTGMAATCATTCCATCTGTTGTGGTTTACCCCATGCCATAGAGTGATTTTYCTCATAACAAATATAGTACTAATTTATACCTTTAGTAAAAAAATACTAAGAAAATAAAAGTAGAAAAAATAATAACCAGTTGCATAACAAAAAAATCTAGAAATGAATAGTTGACTATAGTAYAATGAATATGGCTATAGACAAATAATTTGTGAGATTAAMAAAATAAGATAAATTGCTCATACATGAGAAAAATCTACAATAAAATAAAATGTTTACACCATTCCAAAACTTAGTAAATTAGCAGAACTAGTTCTACAAATTACAAGTTTCAAAACTAAAGTCTATATCCAAATGGATTGGCCAACAATGGCTTCTCATTCATTAATTTTCTAAATAAGTTTACAAAATTGCTAAAGAAAAGGTATTTTTCTCTATTGGGTTTATCTTATTTATAAAAGAGAGGGAGAGGGAGGTTAATCACTTTTATTTCTCCACGTGGTTATCTGGTTTCTTTCTTAATTGTTCGGTTTCTTCATTCAACTGTCTTTTCTACCACCTATGGGTTTGCTATTTTTTTTGTTTTAAATCCTTGTTTAACAATTTTGATTCCCTTGAAGCCTAATCAAGTTCTTTGTTCAGCTATCATTTTGTGCCACCTAGAAGGTTTGTCTCCTTTCTTGACCATTCATGATCCGAAAATGGTGGGCTTATGGCCTATCTGTTTTTTCAACACGAATCCTTTCAAAAATTTATATTATTGATATGGATTGGATTGTCATATAATATTTCATCTATCTTGGTACATTTTGGGTGGAAATAATTGGAGGAATCGACTTAAAGAGCCATTTTAGTGGTAGGTCTCAGTTTGAAAAATTAGGGTCTGGAACCTTCCAGAACCATTTTCAAGCATTAAATGGAATGTTTTGGGTTTACAATTTCCAAAAATATGTCTCACACTCTCGAATGTTTTCTACACTCCGAGACCTTTCCAACGATGCATAAAATGCCTCAATCGGAGCTCGTATACAAAAGTTACGCCTCCCACAAGTTGACCTATAGTGTTGACCACCATGGTACGAGTGGATGCCACATTGGCCCTCATTACTCAAATGTGTGGGGATAGCCATGTACGGATTTTCAAGGATATTCTTGAAGGTCCAAACCTTATCACTAATTGAGGATTGAGCAAGTCCAAACCCTAAACCTAKACTACTATTGGGTTATGTTAAATATTGGGCCACTAGGAGGAGAAGGGGGTTCCATTCTTTTGTATTGTATTTGTTCCATAGTTGAGAAAAGCATCCAAGGAGTGGTATTTTGAAAACATAACAGAGGAGGTAGGAGATTCGGTTTCATTTTTTCAAKCCATAGTGTCAAAGGAAAATCCTTAGTGAGTGCCTCTTTCTTTGTACTTGCTTTCCATAACCTCAAGAAAAGAGAGAAGAACATAGGCCTCACCTTCTATATGGGTTTTCTCCTACATTGTGTTTCCCAAGATACATCTTGTTTTCAATTATTTGGATGGTGTGTATATTTTTTCTTGTTCTTTCATTTCCATATTCAGTTATTTTCATAAATCTAGGCAATAAGCTAGTAATAACTAATCATTGATCTAAGGAAATAAATTGCATAATATAAGATTTTAGAATAGTTTAAGATCTATTATAATGAAATGTTATAGTGGAATATCCATGGAATTTTACAAATCAATTATATTCTATGTTCTTTGGATTCAAATCTTATGGTCAAGGTCTAGGTATTTATATATTTGATTTAACAAAACCCTAATTCTTTTAAACTCATAATTTATTCTAGTGAAAACTACTTGTCTCAACAGGGTCGAAATCACAATTGAATGCCCATCTTCAAGCCTTATATATCGAGGTTTCTTTGGTTGTAAATATGAATAGAGGGAAAACTTAATCAACAAGTTTAAATGGAGGCTAACTAATCATCGGATGAGAGGGTAGTCTCAGCGGTCGAATGGGTATAAAGGAAGAACCCATCAATAATTCATGTTGGGATAATGGCAACAACATGAGCTAAGGTCCGACAACTTGCTTCGGGTGCATCAACAAATGGCACTATATGAGATATCTAGAAAAATGGATGGGTTGTAAAATCAAGCCGTCTTACTTGACATTCTCCTTGATAAAGTGACACTCTTCCAACTGAGTATAATCTCTTTTAACCCAACTCATTTTCTTGGCAAGTAGTTTCCTTGGAAAATTCGTTTGGCATCTGCAACTTATCTTGGACACCCATTCCTACAAAGTATATAAGCAACACAATCGGGAGATGGAAGATACAAATTATATGGATTGTTGGCAACACTCTGCTCTACTCACAATCCATCTTTATAAAAAATGTATGCAGGTCAATCACTTTATCTTTACACATCCTCCTACGCCAAACTTTGATGCCCATACAATGAGTAAACCCCACATTGATGCATACAACCTCAGTGAGATAATGGTTTCTATGCATGAGCTTACCCAATTGCCAATGGCTAAGTCTGTGAATTATGTGGATAAATACAGCCTGAATGAGCATAGATTAGGAATTAAAGTCTTTGACATGTCATTGTAATAGATAGTTAATATCAACCATCAATCTCATCTCAAGTGGAATAGATGGCCTGAATTCCTTAGCATAAAATTTGGTGAATTCAAACATGTATTAGCTATTATGGGGATTATATTGTTGATGCATTTTGAGGTATATGGATTTGAGCAAGGAATTATTTATGACATTGAAACGAAGTAAGTGATGTATGTAAGTGCTAGTGTTCCCATTAAGGAGGAATTATTACACAATGTGCTATTGTAAATGTGTTGAACCTGCATAGAATAGATCTAGCTAAACAATAATACACACATTTGCAGAGAGAATTGGAAAAGGAAGAAGAAGGAGAGAAAGAATGGAAGAATTCTCATTAACTGTTGTGAATAATGAATAATTTACACATGATATACTCTGTATAACTCAATGAGTTCGACTTGAGGTGAACCAAATCACCATAGTGATGGTCTAGAGTGATCTGGACACACACCAACAATTACGGGAGTGAACTGCCACCTATTCTAGTCTCTAAGGAAGTTATGGGAGTGAACTACCACCTAGTTGAGTTAACTAGTCAACTAGTCTTCAATTAACTGACTGAACAGAAAGTAGTGAGGAGTTAACTCGAGGAATCAAGGCTAATGCGCCACTCTGGTGATGATACCAATGCAAGGTCCAATTAGCATGGTGATGATACCATTACAACATCTAAACTCAACTCAACTAGTCAAACTGAACTGTGAATTGAAAGAGAATATTCTCCAGGTGGAATGTTCTATCCTAAAATATAGGAGACTGGATAATGACTAATTATGACTAATAAACAAATAAAAACCTTAGGAAAAATAAATCCTAGGTGTGTGTGAAGTAAATCCAACACCGCCCCTAAACATCACTATGGTGAAAATAAAGATTGGGT
>JASDQU010027074.1:15578-28678 GCA_032191745.1 Picea mariana
GTGCTTAACACTTCGTGACTTCTGCAGTCGAAAATAAGTTCTTTCAACCCCCGAACTACCAATATGCGATACCACATGGAGGTTTTGATCCAATGGTTCTCCCGTGGCTTGGATCCAACGGTTTGGATCTCCTTCTATCTCCTCCCAACTCGCAACTTCGTGCAAACCAAGAATTTGGTATGGCCTCCAACCTTATGAACCTCGAGTTTGCGAAATGATCCAACAATGTGGTTTGAAATGAATCAATGGCTCATATAGACCCTTGCATCCTGGGTGATGGATTTCACCGATATTTAGCCACCTTGCAACTCTGCCAAATCCGATGACTCTCACAACTTCGCACTTACTTCAAGAAGGCTTCTCACCGTCCATATGGCTCCACTATATCCTACGGTCCTTGCAACTTCGTGAGCTCTCCATGGAGGATTCTGACCACCCGATTCATGCTTCAATGACCTCTTCCCAACAACTGGGTGTTTTCCCACCTAAAATTAACTTCTATGTGACGATTTTGATCTCTAACTCCCTTTGAACTCTTCAAAAGCGTTATCTCTCCTGAGATTTCACTTGCAAACTCAAGGCTTCCAAAAGGCTCCTGCTCGCACTCCTTGAGGAAATCTTTCAAATAACTTCTAGTTATTTGAGTCTTCAACCCTGTGCACTCTTTTCAACAATAGTCCTTCAACCTTCACCTTAGTTGATAAGTACTAAGGCTTCCACCAGCCTGCACACACCTTGCATGGCTCTGTGCTTCACTTTCACTTCTGCGGGTATGAGAACATCAATATCTGTCCTAAGTTTTCTAAGATAAAACTCAGATCCCTGTCAACACACACCTTGCGTACGTTCACCACACTCCTTGCAGGAAATTCTTAGGAAGAGAAACAATTGAAACTCATTCTTCTTTTCTCTCAGACTTCATACATTCAATATGAAATCATACACACAATACAACATTGAGATAAATTCATAACAGAGAAACAAAACAACTATAAACATAACATTCAACTAATGTAAACAGTAAGCAACATAACACCATGAAAGTTGAGTCAAAGCTTCATATATTAACTCAAGTGCTCCTGTACATGGGTTCTTCTCTACAGCTCTCTGCTATATCTCTATAGCTTATGAAATCTGAATTGATAATAATCTTCTTTTGTTACCATGATACAAGGTTGAGGGTGTCTATATCCATTTTCCTCCCTATTTTCTAACTGTCTAATCTATTAAATTAAATCTACCTACTTTACATTTATTAGACTTAAATGCCTATTACATCCGACAGATGAGAGTAATTTCTCTAGATCTGTTCATATCTCTAAGACATAAATGTAAGTACGCTTCTCTCAGCTATTACATTAATGCTTTGGTTTTCAAAATTCAAAACGTTTTCATAAAAATGTGCTCTTTTTTCATCCGCGCGTTCAATTGTTCCTTTGGCTAGGTGCGTGCTTTGTCTTTGTATGATGCTCCTACATCATATTCTCTCTATCTTCAGGTGTGATAGAGATATTATTGTATCTATAGAATCCATCAATCATAAACATCCTACATGAACCAGTCACTCTCTGCAAAATGTGCTCCATGTTTGGCAAGGGGTGGTTATCTTTTTTTGAGGTTCTGTTCAAATTTATGAAATCAACACACAATCCAATTTCCCCATTTTTCTTTCTCACAAGAACCAAGTTAGCCACCCATTTTGAATATCTCAAAGGGATGATGATCTATGCATCCACCAACTTTTTCACTTCTTTGTCCATAATAGGAAGCAGCATGGGATTTATCTATCTGAGTTTCTACCTAAAAGGTTTGGCCTCTTCTTTCAAAGGTATTTTGTGTTCAATGATGCTAGTGTCATATGTTCTCAAATATTCATATTTCCAGGAAAACACATCAGCAAACTCCTTCATAAGCTTGACATACTCAACCCTTTTCTCCTTTGACAAACTACTAGACAATTTGACATATTTTGGGTCTTCCTTTGTTCATAAATTGTATTTAGTCACATCAAAATTTTCAGTTGAACCTTTAACCTTTACAACAACATCATTTATCTCAAACAATCTATCCAAAGGGAATAGTCCCTTTGGAATATGGTTACTAGGCAATTGAACAATATGATAGCCAACAATTTTATTAAGAAAAACATAAACATGAGGGATTTCTTCATAATCCTGATCCTGATCAATATGCAAATAAGAAAATTCATCCACAGTCTCAAGAAACCTTTTTTATCTCAATATCATCCTCACATACGTTCCAATGTTTGACATTGTCAGGAATAGAGTGTTTATACTTTACTTCCACATCATTCTTGAGTTTGGGGGGGAAGGGAATTTGAAATTACTTTTTGAGACAACCAAGGGATACGCCATAGTGTTTTCCTCTATTAGAACAAATGAGATATTAAATTACAAGAAGAAATTGTCAATCATATCCCAGACTTCATTCTTGTAGGCCCTTAACTTAAGGTGCTCAGCCTGATACAGATTTCTGACTTGATGAACAATAAACTCATCATATCCAAACACTATTAGTTCTTCAATTTTCATGTCTTTGGCAGCTCTCAAAACCAAGACAAGAGCCTCATATTTTGCCACATTCTTTTTTGTTTGGAATTCAAGATTATAAGACAGAGATATGGTCTCTTGGGTAGGGGAAATGAACGCTACCCCACGACCAACACTTTCCCGAGAAGAGGCTCTATCAAAAAACATTTTCCAGACAAAGGTATTGGGAGGAGGGTCTTCACAAGAGGTGATGGGTTTCTTTCTAATTTCAATCGGTTTTTGAGGGGCATAAATGAGTTGTATTGTGTTGGTTCCTAAATCAGTATCAACTATAAAAATGGGGTGATTGGTCAGATTTGTTTCATCATGAATGATGTAAGCAAGTTGTGCTTCCCTATAAATCCTTTTATGTTCCCCCCCAAACATAGGAATAATGGCATATGAAATATCCATATGCAAAGTTCCCCCTAGTCTTTTGATCCAATATCTAGACAAGAGAATCCCAAATTTAGGGGGAACATCAGCCACCATAATATCTATGACCACACTTTTCATTGGAAATTGGTACAAGGAAATCACCAGGTCTTTAATAACCCCGAGGAAATTCACCTTCTTGGAATCAAATGAGTACAGGTCATGGTAGGTTTTTTTAACCTCCAACCCAAGCTCATCCGTGACAATATTAGGCATGATATTGTGAGTTTCCCCTGAATCCATCAAGTAGTTGTGCAACACTTTATCATGAATCTTTAATGAGGTACATATAGGAGGGGAGAAGTCACCCCTATCCTCTATCAAAGTCCCTAGTATGACAACTAGTTTTTAATATTGGAGGTTGACTGAGTCTGTGGGATGAGATGAAGGTTCATCATGCAACATTTTGGAAAGGTACCTTTTGAAGTCCTCATTCTTGACTACCTCTGAAAAAGGTATAGGGATTTTAATCTTTTGAATCTCATTCTCAAAGCTAAAAGAGGAGGGAGGCTTTAGAATGTCCTTCACTTATGGGATAGGATTCTTAACCATTGGATGGGGGTCTTTTGCCCCTTTTTCTTTACTGATAGCTAGCACATCCTTACCAGGATTCACTGTTCTAGTAGGTTGATCAGAAATGTTAGGATTTCCCTCTTTCCTCTTGGACTTGAGGTTGTATCTATTTGGATTTCCACCAATCCTTTCCTCTTTTCTCAACCCATTTAGTTGGATATTGATCCAGGTGGATATTGATGGCCACCCACCTTTTCCATCTCACTCGAAACAATTTTCTGGCAATTTTGCAAATTTACTATTTGTAGCAGTTTTAACTTTCAGGGCCAATTTGAGGGCCTAAACGAAGGTTTTTCTGGATCGAGATTCTCAATGATATCCAAAGGATCTGATTGATTCCCCTAAAGGAATATCCTCGATGATACCTTTCCAACTAGATATTTTGCACCCCAAACATAGATCGTACGCCAAAGTTACGCCCCCGAGAAGTTGATACACCAAACTACCCAAAATGAGGTCCAAAAAACTGTTGGCTTTTCA
This sequence comes from Picea mariana, assembly GCA_032191745.1. NCBI lineage: Eukaryota > Viridiplantae > Streptophyta > Pinopsida > Pinales > Pinaceae > Picea > Picea mariana. The sequence continues at coordinate 19,616 of JASDQU010027074.1, forward strand.
TCTTCCAGGGTTAGGGTTTTGGATTTTATTTATGATCAAAATTCCTTTGGAGCCTCATTGTAAAATCATGTTCTTGCAAATGTGAGTATCTGTCACATCTTTTCTCATAGATAAGCTGCCACCATTCTATCGAGTCTTTCACTCTGTATTTTACAGCCTTTGTACATTTTTGCTCATTAATATTAAATTGTGTATTACTGTATCTATGTGTTTATGGTTGCATCTTTGATACATTTTTTTTATGTTATTGAATATCCGAGATATATCTGTACATTTCTTTATTATATCTCCATTCCCATTTCATGGCGAAAATAATTCGGATCAGTGGTATTAGAGTAGGGTGCTCTTGATCTTTTTTTTAGTGCATGTCCCCGACGAGGTTTGGGTATAGGAAGTTGGTTATAGAGCTTGTGTCTCTTGAATAAAATCACTCTAGCATGCCCAAGAAACCCTCCATGGAAGAAGAAAATAAAAACGACAAAGAAAACAATCCTATAAAATTAAGGTACATGTTAATATATGGGGTCGAGCCCACTTGGAATTTTTTGGTGGATGTGGTAAAGGAACAGTATTACCCTATTGGAAACTATGAGGACCAGTACATGATATGGAACACATTGCGGCAAGAGAGGGGCCAAGCAGTTCCAGATTTCACCAATACCTTCTAGACCTTGTGCACCAAGTTGGGTATCAAAGACTCTGAATGACATTTGGCTCTGAAATACTGTGGGGTTCTACACAGATACATCCAAACTAAAATGGATTTTCTGGACATCTCATCACTTGGTGTTTCTTATTGATATGTTGTTAAAATCAAGAAGAAATTTAAGCACCAGAACAAACCAGAGTTCGAGTCTACAAATCCGCAACAACCAAAGTATGACAAAGACGACCCTAACAAACAGTCCCCCAAAAATCAGTCACGGGAAAACAAAGAAGGACACCGAAAAATGGTGTGATTTCCACAAAATCCCCTGGAACAACACTGACGAATGTCACTCAAAATAATCATTGGTGGCCAATATAAAAAATAGGTAGTCAAACTCTGATTCAAAATATGATTCTCAAAATACTGGTCAAATACAGATCATCGACACAGACCCCACTACTATTTTTGTGACCACAACAACTCAAGCAGAAGAACCAACAGATCCTCAAGAGGGGGAGAATATTTTTCATTCACAGATCTGGGTGAAGGGGACTCCACTACATTTTATTGTTGATAGAGGAAGCTAGAAGAACCTCATCTCAGCATAGGTCATCAAATAATTGGGATTGTCGACAACACCACACCTGCAACCATACAACATCGGGTGGCTTCGCTAGGGACAAGATCTCTGTGTCAGCAAATAGTGTCTATTTTCATACGACATCCAAACCTTCAAGGATGAGGTATTATGTGATTTTTTCCATTGGATGTCTATTATGTTCTCTTGGGCCAACCATATATGTGAAAGAGCCAAGTTGTTTATGAGTGTCGACCTTGCAGTGTCATTGTTTCTCTGGGGGGTCATCTCTACATAATACCAAAGGTAGTTTCGACTATTGTTCCACCTAAATAGTGTCTCAAGGTAGTATCTCATACTAAAAAATTTATCTTCTTCACAAACTGTTCAAAAGGTGAACAGAAGGATAATAAAACCACTAAAGTTTCGGCCCAAGCACCTTCTATCCTAGAGAAGCAGGTCGACAAGATTGCATCAAAGTGTAAAGATTCCTTCTGCACACAAGCATCTCATGTAGCCAAACTGGTTAAAAAGGTCCAACCCTTCAAGCCACAAGTTCGTGACAACCTTCAACAAGCTAAGCAACACAACTTCTCCAACAAGGCAAGCAACTCATCAAGATGTAGATGCAACAAACACTTTTCCCTCTCCCCCGAGAACTCAACAAAATGGAGAACATTTACTCCTAAGGAGGGAGGATTGATCCAGGTGGATATCGATGGCCACCTACCTTTTCCAACTCGCTCAAAATAATTTTCTGGCAATTTTGGAAACTTACTATTTTTAGCAGTTTTAACTTCCGGGGCCATTTTGAGGGCCTAAATCAAGGTTTTTCAGGATCGATCTTATCATGACAGCCAAAGTCTCTAATTTATCTTCCTAAATGAATATCCTCGATGATACCTTTCCAACGTGCTATCATGCAGCCCAAATGGATATTGTATGCCAAAGTTATGACCTCGGGAAGTTGATACACAAAACTACCCAAAACAGGGTCCACAAAATTGTTGGCTTTTCATAATCTGGGGTTAGGGTTTTGGATTTTATTTATGATAAAAATTCCTTTGGAGCCTCATTGTAAAATCATCTTCTTGTGAATGCGAGTATCCATCACATTGCTTCTCAGAGATAAGATGCCACCATTTTAGTGAGTCTTTCACTCTGTATTTTACAGTCTTTGTACATTTTCGCTCATTAATAGAAAATTGTGTATTACTATATCTGTATGTTTATGGTTGCATCTATGATAAATTTTTGTTATTCTATTGAATATCCAAGATATTTATGTACATTTCTTTGTTATATCTTCACTCTCATTTCATGTCGAAATAATCTGGATCAGCTGTCCATGAGAGACTCTTCATATAGAGATTGAGTTAAATGAGGGGATGAAGAGGTGTCACCAAGACAATGGATTTCGATATCTCCATCTTCTTCCTCTCCTTCATCGGTAAATAAGTTATTTTGGAGAGGAGCTTGTATTTTCTGATCATTCCTATTCCTATTTCTTTGATATCTTTGGATGATTTGAGCCAGGCATTAATGGGTATTCTAAAATTACCCCTGTTATCAATGTTTTGGGTGTTCCTATATCTCTTCATTCCCTCAAATTTCAATTTCTCCATTTATGAAGAAAGTGATTTTACTAGTTTTTTCAACTCATCCACTTGAGTGTGGGCAGCAGAGGAACCAAAGGTTGAAGATTCAGACCTACCTTTTCCTCTGTATCTATAATCCTTACTCATAAGTTTGTCAACTTCCAATATATTGGACTCTACTTCGAGGGATGCATATTTCATATGAGCCAAGGAGGTACCTCTTCTTTCTCTCAACAGGAGACAAAACTCAGGATCAAAAGCACTAGCATACGTAATCTTGGCATAGGTTTTTGTAGGCTTAATTTCAATGGGAATCTTATTGTACAACTTATTAAATATCTTCGAGAAGTCTGTGATGTAATTCCCCCTCTTTCCTCTTAAGTGATCCAAACTCTGTGATGTAATAAATAAAATATTTTTTCCCCCCCAATGTCTCCAGAATGAATCATCCAAAGCTTCAATCCCATCAATAGATCTAGAATCCAAGTTCGTGAACCATTTTCTAGCCTCACCATGAAGGCTTTGTACAAAAACTCTCATCCAAACATCCTCATTTTCAATATTAAGATTGTTTGCATAACTGTAAAAGGATGAAAGTTTTTCTTATGTAGTTATGTCTTCCTCCCCTGTAAAGTTTGGCATGTACTTGAGGTAATATCCAACTAGAAGGGAATTCATAGGCTAAGGTAAAACAAGAGGGGCATACCTAGCAACCACTATGGCATCCATTCTGTTTCTAGGAGGATTGGCACCTGCCATTGTGATGTGAGCTATAAGATAACTAGGGGGAGATGGATTTTGGACAGGTGAGACTGGAGATATGTTTCTAGGGTAGAAGGAAAAAAATTGAGTGTTGGAGGAGAATAATATGAGGTTCAAAGGAAAAGACATCCCCCCCTCTTTAGATATGACAACCTTGACAGGAGGATGAGTAGGAAAACCCAAAGTGGGAAAATCTTATAAGCTTCTGGGTCTAAACCACTTTACAATATCAGGGGAAACAAGCTTTTCAAAAATTCCTCCTTCCAAATGAATACTAGAAGGGGGGAGTTCAACAGGAAAAATTCCAAAATTTAAACTTCCGAAAACTCCAACAGATGGTATAATAGGAGAATTAGAAGCAACTAGTGGAGTTTTAAGAGAAGGATCATGTAAATAACCAAAATCACCTGATGCAATAGCTTTAAGTTATTCTTGAGAGGTCTTCCCTTTCTTGATAATATTTTCGAGGTCATCTTCAGGTGTTTCTAGAGGAAGCTGTGGAGTAGACCTCATGTGTCTGCCTTTGGGAGCCACAATTGAGATAGTGGATTCGCTAGGTGCAAGTTGAAATCTTCAAGGTAGTGAATTCTAATGCACCTTCAGAAACATAATTTCTTTGTCGTTCAATCCCAGGGAAATGTATTCAATTCGTTCCCCAACAATGGTGCGAAGAATGTTAGCACTGAGAGTCACCCTCAGAGTTTAGGAGGATAAGCCCAGTACCCATCATAATGTTTGGTGGATGTTGGTTTTATGAATGGAGTTCAAATGGACAAAATGAAATACAAGAATGTTGCAACACATAAACTAGACAAGCAATGCATAGAGGAGTGAGGTCCTCATTAACTTCAGTAAGTGGTTTGAGTTTAAAGGTGAGTAGAGGGAATCCTTAGTGAGAAAGGTGGACAAGTCTACCACGAGCATTCGAACTTCAAGCAACTTGGTGAAGAAAAACTTAGGCACAAGAGCACTCTTGAACACAAGTTTCAGATACTAAAATATATCACAGATGCATAATAATCAAACCTCCATTACCATGCAACTACAACAACTCGATTGGATCCTCCATGCCCAAGTGTTTCAAAACATTTTACATAATAACATGAAAGTAATTTCTTTCTATTAATGAAAAAGTATCAAATCATATACATAAATAGAGAACAACTCTGGCATAAAAAATTACATAGTAGGGATCTCTGCTCAACCAGTTGATGACCTTAACAAAATCTTGAACTGATCTATTTATACTTAGTTCAATCCACAACTACCATGAGTGTGATCTAGCCACCCATTCAAGGATTTACATCTATGCATCCTTTTGTCACATTGTGCGTGCTCAGATCAGCATAGGCCTACAGGAAAAGCCATCCATAGGGGTACCTTAGGCTGACAGTTCTGTCTCCATGGTCATACCTTCCATGCTTTCTATTTATGGACTGAGCTGAGGTATCAGCTACCAGTCCCTATTTTCTTAATTTATCTCTCCTTGGGATCGTGGTGACACTTAACACCTAGGGGGAGACCATGCATTGCTCTCAGATTTTCCTCTATATAAGAACATGATTTTGTGGCCGTCATAAGAGGTTTGGATTCACACCACTTTTTTTCCCTCAATTTACCACCTTCCGCCACGTATCTCTTCCACTATACCACAGTTTCAATTGCGGGAACACTCAAGAATTTTGTTTCTTAATCATGTTTTTTCCTCGCAATGAAACGTGTTCGTTGATCTGGTTGTGATCTGCGATCTAGGTGCACCTGCTAAATTTAGTGACATCGCTAAAGTTTATTTGCCCACCAATTCTAGGATCCATTAAAACCATGCATGGAGATGGCACTAATATGTTGCTTGAACAATAACACTTCCCATAGGATGATCTCCTAGAACTAATGGGGTGGACTGACGCTGCAATGTTGACATGTCACGTACGGATGGGTGACATGTGTCACTCGAAAATAGGCTAAAGACATATCCAAAAATGCTTCAAATGAGTTCCATGTGTCATTGTTAGAGGGATACCATGTGTCTCTAATAGATGGGAGCTACACATTGGAATGACTAGGTGGAAAGTGTCTTTGACACTTGATCTGACGAGGACACATGGCATAGATCTATGGACTCTGAGAGAAACTACTTCTGAGGAAAATGGGAGTGGGGAAGATGAAACTCCCGAAGCTCAAACTCCTGAAGTAAATATTGATCATCCATTTCGGAGGACACATGGAACATGATATGAAACTCTAGGGGAACATAATCCTGAATAAAATGAGAGGGGACGTCCCAAAACCCCCAAATACTGAAGTCCCTAAGAAAACTACCACCATTAGATTCGGAAGGACATGCGACAACAATCAGTGGACTTCGGGAGAAAATAGTCTAGATAAAAGTGAGAGGGGAGAAGCTGAAACTACCAAAGCCATAATTCCTAAAGTAAATCATGACCATATGATTTGGAAGGATGCATGGCGCTTGATTTATGACTTCCTGAAAAAGTACTTCAGAGGAAATCAAGAGTGGGGAAGCCAAAACTACTAAAGCCAATATTCCCAAATTAAATCATGACCGTATGATCTGGAAGGACACTTGGCTCTTTATCTACAACTCTGGGGCTTCCACTTGGTATTTAAACCTCGTGCAACTTTGACATTCTGAAAGACTGAGAACCGTTGATTTGAACTTCTCCTGGGATCTTCATCGTTGAACATTAAACCTGCCTATTTGCTTGCTTTGATCCCACAATATACCACTTTGAGTGTTGCGCCTTGTGCCCATCATGGCTTCCCATGTAAACAAGCACTTGGATGAATTGATGTGGGCACAAGAAATAAATGACCAGTAACTCGAGACAAAATGATGATGTGTGATCATCCTTCTTTTGTTGGTAAATGTTTAACAGGTACCATATGCTTGTCATTGATGGCAAGTACAACAGTGAATATGGCATGAGTATAGGAAGAATGTAATAGATGGGCATCAGAAGTAGTTTGGAAAGACGTTGCAAAGTAAGCTCAATAAGATCATAAGAGATAGTGCAAAGGATGGTTGGCATGCTTTATAGGCAGTATGTGCTTGTCATTGATGGTAGGATCAGAGTGTGCATCAATGGAAAAACATGAACAAAGTAAGCTCAGGAGGAATTAGCACAGAGTCGAATGCAGTGTGTAGGTGTGCACCAGGGATGAGGTTAACTCATGGATAAAGCTCAAGGGAGATATCGTACTTAGGATCACAGGTAGATCAAAGGTCGAGGCCTTTGACACTTAGAAATTCTTCCAAGTAAGGAAGATGCGTAAGTTTGGAGGAGAAGCGTCGGTGATCGTTGGATCCCATCCTGAATTCTCGATGACTGTCAGATCTCAATGTAGACAAGAGGAGCACACAGATATGGAGGATAGATCTCGGGCGTTAGATCCGAGTGTAGGGTCCGACCATTGTTGGATCGAGGAGAACCTGCACGTTCTTTAAAGTGCAAGGAGTAGAGGGCTCACAAAATCATGAAAGAAGGAGGACCGTCCATCTTCAGGCAGGACACGTGGACATAGATCAACATTTCGCTGACTAGAGAGTCAAAGGAATGGGGTTCCCTAACCTCTCGAAATCGCGATATGAGAAATCGTGACTTAACCACAGCCGTCAGATCAATATGTGATCTGCACCTTTGATCCAACTACATTTCAGATTTTTGCGGATCAAGAGTTGGAGATGTCAAGTAATATCAATCACAAGAATATTGAAATCGCAATATGCGAAATCACAACGTAATCTGAGCCGTCAGATCAAGGTTTGATTTGGACCATTGATCTCAGTCCATTTTGAAGTTTTGCAGATCGAGAGTTAAAGATGTCAAAGAATAATAACCATAGGAATCCCGAAATCGTGATATGCAATATGCGATATTATGATTTAATCACAGCCATCAGATCAAGATGTGATCTGGACCGTCGATCTGACTCACGTCAACAAACCACGTCAGCTAGGAACACGTGGCACAACCAGGTAATGAAAAGTGTCAGACTGATTCAACATTTCAAGATGATGTAAGTCATGAATCAGGGTGACACATGGCAGGTATTCGACACGTGTGACGTTAGCAGGTTTACACCACTTTGGAGTTTCAGAAATCGAGAGATAGAGATGTCAATAAACTCTCAGCATCATGTGATCTAAAAATGAGGAAGACTTGAAATCTTGAAAATATTTGCAAGTAAAGTTTATGTGTTAAAAGAAAATGGATCAACTTTGCAACACATCATTTAAAAGGATTTACTCATTTAAGACATAATAAAAAGCAGCATAATCAATGAACATAATCACATAAACACAACAAGTGATAAAGGAGGTCACCCCTCTCTTGGGCTACATCTCCTGGTCCAACTTCCAATGGATCATTATTATTAATTTCTCAAAGTTCTCAAAAACATGCATTACAATGCTCAAATTGACCAACAGACTTCTCCAATGGCTTCAGAGCATCCAAAAACCCCTAGTTAGGCTTTTTCAGCACCTCGTTTGGACAAAAAATGAAGAAGTTATGCTTCTTGGAAGTCCCTCCTTCAAGCTTGTTCTCTTTGCATCTACAAAACACACACTTGTTCCATGAACCTAGCACACACGCTTATTTAAGCACAAAAACCTGGCACTGGGCACAACCGCGCCAACGATGTGAACTGTAGGACGGTTATGGGTGCGCCGGCCCCTAACCCCCTAGCACTCGGGCACATGAGGGTCCATATGACCAGTGCAATAAGAAAAAGGGCTAACTGTTTGCAACCGTACCAACCGCATCAACTTCCCCTGCACTCCCGGTTGTGATCACATGTAACACAATAGAACTGCGGGCTTTACACATTTGAATTACCCCGTGCATGTACCAATAGAGGTAGGGTCATGTGTATCGGAAATGTGACCAGGGGTTGGGGCTAAGCCCTAGCTCGGACCACCGCCGACTATCACATAAATTGAATTTAAATAGTTTTAAAATCATATTGTTAATAAGAAACAATGGGTGGGCTAGTGGTATCCCACACTCTACCAAAGCGCGGAGCCAAAGGGAGGTCCGGGGTTCGACCCCCATGGACCCCATACAATTTTAAACACAACCAACAACCAATACCGGGGTGCCACGTGGCAGCCCATGACTGGGCCACATGGCACCTTACCATTGAAAAAAATGATGCCACATGTCATAGCCTAATTTGACCACATCTTCCAATCAACAACTACCACATCAGCACATGCCACATCAGTGTACGGTCGTATGGCCCTGCCACGTCAACCTGTACATACTGTATAGTCAACGTCCCTTTTTTTTGCCTGTTTGACGATTTAAATAGATTGCAATATATCTCACTCCCAAAATTCATTTGAGAAGAAATGAGTTGCATTGGGTTCGCAACAACGAGGCCTATGCTCTCATTCGATTTGAAGTAATTCCGAGCACTTTGAATTTTTGAGCAAAATTTGATCCCTTGATCAC
>JASDQU010027075.1:7036-17488 GCA_032191745.1 Picea mariana
CAAATGGGTATCCAAATATGATTTCGTACGCGAACACGAAGATCTTTTCTCTTCAACCCGTAATCCCACTTCATTCAAACTTGGGCCTAGAATGTGACCCGAAGTTGAGAAAAAGCGGCCCAAGAACTACATGTGTTCGCCCACAATCGAGACTGTGGTGTACAACTCTCAAATGGGTATCCAAATATGATTTCGTACGTGGCCACAGAGAGATTTTCTCTTCAACCCATAATCCCACTTCATTCAAACTTGGGCATGGAACGTGACCCAAAGTTGAGAAAAAACGGCCCAAAAACTACACGTCTTCGCCCACAATCAAGACTGTGGTGTACAACTCTCAAATGGGTATCCAAATATGATTTCATACGTGAACATGGAGATCTTTGCTCTTCAACCCGTAATCCCACCTCGTTCAAACTTGGGCCAGGAACGTGACCCGAAGTTGAGAAAAAGTGACCTAAGAACTACACGTCTTTGCCCACAATATATACTGTGGTGTACAACTCTCAAATGGGTATCCAAATATGATTTCATACGCGGAAACAAAGGGTTTTTCTTTTCAACCTGTAATCCCATTTCATTCCAACTTGGGGTTGGAACGTAACCCGAAGTTGAGAAAAAGCAGCCCAAGAACTACACGTCTTCATCGACAATCAAGACTGTGGTGTACAACTCTCAAATGGTTATCCAAATATGATTTCATACATGGAAACGAATTATTTTTCTTTTCAACCCGTAATCCCACTTCGATCAAACTTGGGCCTGGAACGTGACCCGAAGTTGAGAAAAAGCGGCCCGAGAACTACACGACTTCACCCACAATAAAGACTATGGTGTACAACTCTCAAATGGGTATCCAAATATGTTTTTGTACATGGAAACAAAGAGATTTTCTCTTCAACCCGTAATCCCACTACGTTCAAACATGGGCCTGGAACGTGACCTGAAGTTGAGAAAAAGTTGCCCAAGAACTACAAGTCTTCGCCCGCAATCAAGACTATGGTGTACAAATCTCAAATGGGTATCCAAATATGATTTTGTACGCAGACACATAGAGCTTTTCTCTTCAACCTGTAATCCCACTTCATTCAGGCTTGGGCCTGGAACGTGACCCAAAGTTGAGAAAACGCGACCCAAGAACTACATGTCTTCGCCCGCAATTAAGACTATGGTGTACAACTCTCAAATGGGTATCCAAATATAATTTCTTACGCAGACACATAGATCTTTTCTCTTCAACCTGTAATCCCACTTTGTTCAAACTTAGGCCTGGACCGTGACCCGAAGTTGAGAAAAAATGGCCCAAGAACTACATGTCTTCGCCCGCAATCAAGATTGTGGTGTAAAACTCTAAAATGGGTATCCAAATATGACTTCATACAGGGACACATAGAGATTTTCTCTTCAACCCGTAATCCCACTTTGTTCAAACTTGGGCCTCGAACGTGACATGAAGTTGAGAAAAAGCGGCCACGAACTAGACATCTTCGCCTGCAATCAAGACTGTGGTGTACAACTCTCAAATGGGTATCCAAATATGATTTCGTATGCAGACACAAAGAGCTTTTCTCTTCAACCCATAATCCCACTTCGTTCAAACCTGGGCCTGGAACATGACCCGAAGTTGAGAAAAAGCGGCCCAAGAACTACACTTCTTCGCCTGTAATCAAGACTGTGGTGTACAACTCTCAAATGGGTATCCAAATATGATTTCGTACTTGGACACAGAGAGCTTTGCTCTTCAACCCGTAATCCCACTTCGTTCCAACTTGGGTCTGGAACGTGACCCGAAGTTGAGAAAAAGCGGCCCAAGAACTACACATCTTCACCCGCAATCAAGACTGTGGTGTACAACTCTCAAATGGGTATCCAAATATGATTTCATACGTGGAAACAGAGGATTTTTCTTTTCAACCCGTAATCCCACATTGTTCCAACTTGGGCCTGGAACGTGACCCAAAATTGAGAAAAAGCGGCCTGAGAAATACACGTCTTCTCTCTCAATCAAGATTGTGGTGTACAACTCTTAAATGGGTGTCCAAATATGATTGCATACGCAGAAACGGAGGAATTTTCTATTCAACCCATATTTCCACTTCATTCGGAACTTGGGCACGAAACGTGACCCGGAGTTGAGAAAAAGCTGCCCGAGAACTACACGTCTTCGCTCGCAATCAAGACTGTGGTGTACAACTCTCAAATGGGTATCCAAATATGATTTCATACCCGGACACAGAGAGGTTTTCTCTTCAACCTGTAATCCCACTTCGTTCAAACTTGGACATGGAACATGAACCGAAGTTAAGAAAATGCAGCCAGAGAACTACACTTCTTTGCCTGCAATCAAGACAATGTTGTACGACTCTCAAATGGCTATCCAAATTTGATTTCATATGGGGACACAGAGAGATTTTCTCTTCAACCTGTAATCCCACTTCGTTTGAACTTGGGCCTGGAACATGACCCGAAGTTGAGAAAAAACAAACCGAGAACTACACGAATTCACTCGCAATCAAGACTGTGGTGTACAAATCTCAAATGGGTATCCAAATATGTTTGCGTACATGTACATGGAGATATTTTCTCTTCAACCCGTAATCCCACTTCATTCGAACTTAGGACTGGAACGTGACCCGAAGTTGAGAAAACGCTGCCCGAGAACTACAAGTCTTCGCCCGCAATCAAGACTGTGGTGTACAACTCTCAAATGTGTATCCAAATATGATTTCGTACGCGGACATGGAGATCCTTTCTCTTCAACTCGTAATCCCAGTTCATTCAAACTTGGGCCTAGAATGTGATCCAAAGTTGAGAAAACGTGGCCCAGGAACTACACGTCTTCGCCTGCAATCAAGACTGTGGTGTACAACTTTGAAATGGGTATCCAAATATAATTTCGTACGCRGACACCTAGAKCTTTTCTCTTCGACCCRTAATCCCACTTCGTTCGAACTTGGGCCTGGAACGTGACCCRAAGTTGAGAAAAAGCGTCCTGTGAACTACACGTATTCACCTGTAATCAAGACTGTGGTGTACAACAATCAAATTGGTATCCAAATATAATTTTGTATGAGRACACCTAGAGCTTTGATCTTCAACCCGTAATCCCACTTCGTTCAAACTTGAGCCKGGAACGTGASCYGAAGTTGAGAAAAAGCGGCTCGAGGATTACACGTCTTCACCCGCAATCAAGAMTGTGTTGTACAACTCTCAAATGGGTATCCAAATATGATTTCGTACGCAGACACGAAGAGATTTTCTCTTCAACTCATAATCCTACTTTGTTCGAACTTGGGCCTGGAACGTGACCCGAGGTTGAGCAAAAGAGGCTCAAGAACTACACGTCTTCACCCGCAATCAAGACTGTGGTGTACAACTCTCAAATGGGTATCCAAATATGATTTCATACGTGGAAACAGAGGATTTTTCTTTTCAACCCGTAATCCCACATTGTTCCAACTTGGGCCTGGAACGTGACCCAAAATTGAGAAAAAGCGGCCTGAGAAATACACGTCTTCTCTCTCAATCAAGACTGTGGTGTACAACTCTTAAATGGGTGTCCAAATATGATTGCATACGCAGAAAAGAAGGAATTTTCTATTCAACCCATATTTCCACTTCATTCGGAACTTGGGCCTTAAACGTGACCTGGAGTTGAGAAAAAGCTGCCCGAGAACTACATGTCTTCGCTCGCAATCAAGACTGTGGTGTACAACTCTCAAATGGGTATCCAAATATGATTTCATACCCGGACACAGAGAGGTTTTCTCTTCAACCTGTAATCCCACTTCGTTAAAACTTGGACATGGAACATGAACCGAAGTTAAGAAAATGCAGCCAGAGAACTACACTTCTTTGCCTGCAATCAAGACAGTGTTGTACAACTCTCAAATGGCTATCCAAATTTGATTTCATATGGGGACACAGAGGGATTTTCTCTTCAACCCGTAATCCCACTTCGTTCGAACTTGGGCCTGGAACATGACCCGAAGTTGAGAAAAAACAGCCCGAGAACTACACGAATTCGCTCGCAATCAAGACTGTGGTGTACAAATCTCAAATGGGTATCCAAATATGTTTGCGTACATGTACATGGAGATATTTTCTCTTCAATCCGTAATCCCACTTCATTCGAACTTAGGACTGGACCGTGACCCGAAGTTGAGAAAAAGCTGCCCGAGAACTACAAGTCTTCGCCCGCAATCAAGACTGTGGTGTACAACTATCAAATGGGTATCCAAATATGATTTCGTACGCGGACATGGAGAGCCTTTCTCTTCAACCCGTAATCCCAATTCATTCAAACTTGGGCCTAGAATGTGACCCGAAGTTGAGAAAACGCGGCCCAAGAACTACACGTCTTCGCCTGCAATCAAGACTGTGATGTACAACTCTGAAATGGGTATCCAAATATAATTTCGTACGCGGACACCTGAAGCTTTTCTCTTCAACTCGTAATCCCACTTCGTTCGAACTTGGGCCTGGAACGTGACCCGAAGTTGAGAAAAAGCATCCTGTGAACTACACATATTCACCCGTAATCAAGACCGTGGTGTACAACAATCAAATTGGTATCCAAATATAATTTTGTATGAGGAAACCTAGAGCTTTGATCTTCAACCCGTAATCCCACTTCGTTCAAACTTGAGCCTGGAACGTGACTCGAAGTTGAGAAAAAGCGGCTCAAGGATTACACGTCTTCGCCCGCAATCAAGACTGTGTTGTACAACTCTCAAATGGGTATCCAAATATGATTTCATACGCAGACACAAAGAGATTTTCTCTTCAACTCATAATCCTACTTTGTTTGAACTTGGGCCTGGAACGTGACCCGAGGTTGAGCAAAAGAGGCTCAAGAACTACACGTCTTCACCCGCAATCAAGACTGTGGTGTACAACTCTCAAATGGGTATCCAAATATGATTTCATACGCGAACACAAAGAGCTTTTCTCTTCAACCCATAATCCCACTTCGTTCGAACTTGGGCCTGGAACGGGACCTGAAGTTGAGAAGAAGTGGCCCGAGAAGTACACGTGTTCGCCCGCAATCAAGACTATGGTGTACAACTCTCAAATGGATATCTAAATATGATTTCGTATGCGGACACAAAGAGCTTTGCTCTTCAACCCGTAATCCCACTTCGTTCAAACATGGGCCTGGAACGTGACCCGAAGTTGAGAAAAAATGTCCCAATAACTACACGTCTTCGCCCGCAATCAATACTGTGGTGTACAACTCTCAAATGGGTATCCAAATATGATTTCGTACGTGGACACATAGATCTTTTCTCTTCAACCCGTAATTCCACTTTGTTCAAACTTGGGCCTAGAACGTGAACCGAAGTTGAGAAAAAGCGGCCCAAGAACTACATGTCTTCGCCCGCAATCAAGACTTTGGTGTATAACTCTCAAATGTGTATCCAAATATGATTTCGTACATGGACATGGAGAGATTTTCTCTTCAACCCGTAATCCCACTTCGTTCAAACTTGGGCCTGGAACATGACCCGAAGTTGAGAAAAAGAGGCCCAAGAACTACACGTCTTCGCCCGCAATCAAGACTGTGGTGTACAACTCTCAAATGGGTATCCAAATATGATTTCGTACGCAGACACAGAGAGCTTTGATATTCAACCCATAATACCACTTTGTTCAAACCTGGGCCTGGAACGTGACCCGAAGTTGAGAAAACGTGGCCCAAGAACGACATGTCTTCACCCGCAATCAATATTGTGGTGTACAACTCTCAAATGGGTATCGAAATATGATTTCATACGCGGACACGAAGAGCTTTGCTCTTCAACTCGTAATCCCACTTCGTTCAAACTTGGGCCTGGAACGTGACACAAAGTTGAGAAAAAGAGACCCAAGAACTACACGTCCTCGCCTACAATCAAGACTGTGGTGTACAGCTCTCAAATGGGTATCCAAATATAATTTCGTATGTGGACACGAAAAGCTTTGCTCTTCAACCCGTAATCCCACTTCGTTCAAACTTGGGCTTGGAACATGACTGGAAGTTGAGAAATAGCAGCCCAAGAACTACATGTCTTTCCCGCAATCGAGACTGTGGTGTACAACTCTCAAATGGGTATCCAAATATGATTTTGTATCCGGACATGGAGAGATTTTTTCTGTAACCCGTAATCCCACTTCGTTCAAGCTTAGGCCTGGAACGTGACCCGAAGTTGAGAAAAAGGGGCCCAAGAACTACACGTGTTCGCCCGCAATCAAGACTATGGTGTACAACTCTCAAATGGGTGTCCAAATATGATTCCATACGCGGACATGGAGAGCTTTGATCTGCAACCCATAATCCCACTTCGTTCAAACTTGGGCCTAGAACGTGACCCGAAGTTGAGAAAAAGCGGCCCAAGAACTACATGTCTTCCCCCACAATCAACATTGTGGTGTACAACTCTCAAATGGGTATCCAAATATGATTTTGTATGTGGACATAGAGATATTTTCTCTTAAGCCCGTAATCCCACTTCGTTTAAACTTGGGCCTGGAACGTGACCCAAAGTTGAGAAAAAGCGGCCCAAGAACTACATGTCTTCGCCTGCAATCAAGACTATGGTGTACAACTCTCAAATGGGTATCCAAATATGATTTTGTACATGGAAATGGGGAACTTTTCGTTTCAACCCATAATCCTACTTCATTCAAACTTGGGCCTGGAACGTGACCCAAAGTTGAGAAAAAAAGGCTCAAGAACTACACGTCTTCGCCTGCAATCAAGATTGTGGTGTACAACTCTCAAATTGGTATCCGAATATGATTTCGTACGTGGAAACGGGGAAATTTTCTTTTCAACCCATAATCCCACTTCCTTCAAACTTGGGCCTAGAACGTGACCCGAAGTTGAGAAAAAGTGGCCCAAGAACTAGATGTCTTCTCCCACAATCACGGTTGTGGTGTACAACTCTCAAATGGGTATCCAAATATGATTTCGTACATGGAAATGGTGAACTTTTCTTTTCAACCCATAATCCCACTTCGTTCAAAATTGGGCCTGGAACATGACCCGAAGTTGAGAAAAAGTGGTCCGAGAACTACACGTCTTCGCTTGCACTCAAGACTGTGGTGTACAACACTCAAATGGGTTTCCAAATATGATTTCGTATGTGGAAACAAGGAACTTTTCTTTTCAACCCATAATCCCACTTCATTCAAACTTGGGCTTGGAACGTGACACGAAGTTGAGAAAAAGCATCCGAAGAGCTACACTTCTTCGCCCTCAATCAAGACTATTGTGTACAATTCTCAAATAGGTATCCAAATATGATTTCGTACGTGGAAACGAGGAAATTTTCTTTTCAACCTATAATCCCACTTTGTTTAAAGTTGGGCCTGTAACGTGACCCGAAGTTGAGAAAAAGCGGCCCAGGAACTACACGTCTTTGCCCGCAATCAATACTGTGGTGTACAACTCTCAAATGGGTATCCAAATATGATTTCGTATGTGGAAACGGGGAACTTTTATTTTCAACCCATAATCCCACTTTGTTCAAACTTGGGCCTGGAACGTGACCCGAAGTTGAGAAAACGTGCCCCAAGTACTACATGCATTCCCCTGCAATCAATACTTTGGTGTACAACTCTCAAATGGGTATCCAAATATGATTTCATACATGGAAACGAGGAACTTTTCTTTTCAACCCATAATCCCTCTTCATTCAAACTTGGGCCTGGAACGTGACACGAAGTTGCGAAAAAGAGGCCCAAGAATAACATGTCTTCACCGGCAATCAAGATTGTGGTGTACAACTCTCAAATGGGTATCCAAAGATAATTTTTTACGTGGAAATGGGTAACTTTGCTTTTCAACCCATAATCCCACTTCGTTCAAACTTGGGCCTAGAACATGACCTGAAGTTGAGAAAAAGTGGTCCAAGAACTACATGTCCTCGCCCGCAATCAAGATTGTGGTGTACAACTATCAAATGGGTATCCAAATATGATTTTGTACATGGAAACAGGGAACTTTTCTTTTCAACCCATAATCCCATTTCGTTCAAAATTGGGCCTGGAACATGACCCGAAGTTGAGAAAAAGTGGCCCAAGAACTACATTTTTTCACCCACAATCAAGACTGTGGTGTACAAATCTCAAATGGGTATCCAAACACGATTCCGTACGTGGAAGCGGGAAACTTTGATTTTCAACCCATAATCCCACTTCATTCAAACTTGGTCCTGGAACGTGACCCGAAGTTGAGAAAAAGCAGCCCAAGAATTACACGTCTTCACCCGCAATCAAGACTGTGGTGTAAAACTCTCGAATGGGTACCTAAATATGATTTCGTACGTGGAAACATGGAAATTTGTTTTTCAACCCATAATCCTAGTTCGTTCAAACTTGCTTTTGGAACATGACCCGAAGTTGAGAAAAAGCGGCCTAAGAACTACACGTCTTCGCCCACAATCAAGACTGTGGTGTACAACTCTGAAATGGGTATCCAAATATGATTTCGTACGTGGAAACAAAGAACTTTTATTTTCAGGCCATAATCCCACTTCATTCAAACTTGGGACTGGAACGTGACCCGAAGTTGAGAAAAAGCGGCCCAAGAACTACATGTCTTCGCCCACAATCAAGTTTGTGGTGTACAACTCTCGAATGGGTATCCATATATGATTTCGTATGTGGAAATGAAGAACTTTGCTTTTCAACCCATAATCCCACTTCATTCAAACTTGGGCCTGGAACGTGACCCAAAGTTTAGAAAAAGCAGCCCAAGAACTACACGTCTTCACCCGCAATCAAGACTGTGTTGTACACCTCTCAAATGGGTATCCAAATATGATTTCGTACATGGAAACAAAGAACTTTTCTTTTCAACCCATAATCCCACTTCATTCAAACTTGGGCCTAGAACGTGACCCGAAGTTGAGAAAAAGCGGCCCAAGAACTACACGTCTTCGCCCGTAATCAAGTTTGTGGTGTACAACTCTCAAATGGGTATCCAAATATGATTTCATACATGGAAATGGAGAATTTTTCTTTTAAACGCACAATCCCACTTCGTTCAAACTTGGGCCTAGAACGTGACCCGAAGTTGAGAAAAAGCGGCCCAAGAACTACACGTCTTCGCCCGCAAGCAAGACTGTGGTGTACAACTCTCAAATGGGTATGCGAGGTTGAGAAAAAGCGGCCCAAGAAATAGACGTCTTCGCTCACAACTACACGTCTTCGCTTGCATTCAAGACCACGTGCACAACTCTCAAATGGGTATCCAAATATGATTTCATATTCGGAAATGAAGAATTTTGYGTTTCAACCCATAATTCCACTTCGTGCCAAACTTGGGCCTAGAATATGACCYRAGGTTGAAAAAWAGYAGCCCAAGAACTACACGTCTTCGCTTGCAATCAAGACCACATGTACAACTCTCAAATGGGTATCCAAAAATGATTTCATATTCGGAAATGAAGAATTTTTCTTTTCAAACSATAATTCCACTTCGTTCCTAACTTTGRCCTAGAATATGACCYGAGGTTGAGAAAAAGCAGCCCAAGAACTACACGTCTTTGCTCGCAATGAAGATTACGTGTACAACTCTCAAATAGGTATCCAAATATGATTTCATATTCGAAAATGAATAATTTTTCTTTTCAACCCATAATTCAACTTCGTTCCAATCTTGGGCCTAGAATATGACCCGAGGTTGAGAAAACGCGGCCCAAGAAGTACACGTCTTCGCTCACAAACAAGACCACGTTTACAACTCTCAAATGGGTATCAAAATATGATTTCATATTCGAAAATGAACAATTTTGCTTTTCAACAAATAATTCCACTTCGTTTCAAACTTAGGCCTAGAATATGATCCGAGGTTGAGAAAAAGTGGCCCAAGAACTACACGTCTTCACTTGCAATCAATACAATGTGTACACATCTCAAATGGGTATCCAAATATGATTTCATATTTAGAAACGAAGAATTTTTCTTTTCAACCCATAATTCTTGTTGGCCCTTGGTTATGAAAGTAAGCAAAGATTACGGCAGAAAAGGCGAAATACGAACTGCACGGAAGACACAAAGACTGTTACTGGGTCGAAGTGAGCAGAAGAGAAGAAAAGACGGAGCGAAGTAAAATGAAGCAAGCCATTGGACGAGGAGATCGAGGATGACAGATAAAAAAGGAAGAGGGATCGTGGACAACTCATCTAGCGAAAAAATCCACCGTTGGATTCTTTGGAGCACCATGTGAGAAGGAAGGAAAGACAGGCTGGCAAAGCCCTGAAAACATGGGTCAAGTTGACCTAGGGTTTCAGACACCTAGGTTTTGGCCTAAGGCTATCGGTGAGTGATTGTAATGTATAAATAGAGGTATTAAGGACCAGGGATGGGTTGTTGGTATTGTTGTTCTAGTTGTTATTGGCATGAGTGATTATTGTGTGTGAGAGAGAAGTGCTAAGTGTAAGAGCCTTCTGGTATTGTAAGATC
>JASDQU010027076.1:0-13929 GCA_032191745.1 Picea mariana
GAAAACCAACCTTAATCAACATCTCTTACAGGATATTTTGAAGATGACATGTGATTGATTGATAATGGAGCACCAAGACATATGACATATGGTCATTAAAATATCTCAAGCACGAGGAAAAGGAAACATCTCATAAAGTGGAACTTGGAGACAAAAACTCTTATGTAGTCAAGGGAACGAGAAAAGCTTCTATCAAAATGGAATCAGGTAAGAGTGTTCATCTTAGTAATGTTTTATATGTTCTTGGTTTGAAAAAGAATTTAGTATCTATTTCTTGCTTGGAAGACAAAAGAGATAGAATAGCCTTTGTCGATGGACAATTTCTTGTATGGTCTAAATATTCAAAAATAGAAGATGGTAGAGTCATTGGGATATGTAAAGGAAGATTGTATAAACTCCTAGGTCAAGATGCTCAAACTCTTGTACATAATGAACTCAATCCTAGTGAATTATCGCATAGAAGGTATGTTGACCTTCATTATCAAGCATTTCCATCTCTAAAGTAGATGGTTGTAGGAATACGAGAACTACAATCAGTACATGAAGGAGTTTGCAGAGGATGTGCACTTGGGAAGAATATTAAGAAGACATTTCCAAGGAGTGAAGTCTCTAACATGCTCTCTCTACTATGTGATGTTCATAGATGACTTCTCAAGAAAGACATGGATGTATCTATTAAATACAAAAGATGAAGTATTTGGAAAGTTCCAAGAATTCAAAGCTGAAGTGGAAAACTTAACATATAAGAAGATCAAGGCACTAAGATCTAATAATGGAGGAGAATACACGTCCAAGGAACTCATTTCCTTTTTAAAAGAAAATGAGATTAGGAGGGAGCTAATTGTCCCACATAATACTCAACAGAATGGTGTGGTAGAAAGAAAGAACCATTCCATTGAAGAATTTGTTAAGGCAATGATGAATGACCAAAATCTATCCATGTTTATATGGGGAGAAGAAGATATGAAAACTATATATATTCATAATAGAATTTCTCATCGTATATTGAAGAAAATTACTCCAGAAGAAGCCTTCTCCGAAAAGAAGCCAAGTGTGGAACACTTAAGGATCTTTGGTTGTCCTATCTATATCCGTGTTCCCAAGAAAAAAAGGAAGAAGTTGGAACCTTCAGGAAATAAGGGAATATTCGTTGGATATAGTGAGACATCAAAAACTTATAGAATCTATGTCGCAGGTCAAAAGAAGGTTGAAATCAGCAGAGACATGACTTTTGATGAGAAGGTTTCCTTCATAAAATATATAGAATATTCCATGGATTCCAACAATGAAGAAGAACATGAATATCCCAAAGAAGAAAGTACATGTTCTCCAGAACATCCCAGTGAAGAACTAGACCAACCACTTGAACCGTTAGAACCAGTTGTTGTACCCAAGAACATAAAACGACCAACATGGCTAGAATCCACCTTTCAGGAAGAAGAAATACATAACTCTCCCAATGGCACCTTTAGGAAAAGAATGATGCCCAAAAAGTTTTCTAGTTATGGGGCACTCATGACAAGTATTTTCAATACAGAACCTTCCACCTCTAAAGAAGTAGTCAAGAAGAAAGAATGGAAGGAAGCTATGATGGAAGAATATCAATCCATCATGAAAAATGATGTATGGGAAATTGTGCCTAGACTTGAAGGAAAGTTGTTAGTAACTTCAAAATGAGTTTACAAGATAAAGCATGCAGTATATGGAGGTATTGATAAATAAAATGAAATATTTGTGGCTAGAGGGTTTTCCTAGCAAGAGGGAGAAGACTATGATAACACAATTTATCTAGTTTCGAGATATACCTCTATTAGAGCCATCATATATATTGCATCATCTGTGGGTTGGAGTTTACATTAGATGGATGTCAAGACCACTTTTCTCAATGGAGTAATTTAGGAACAAGTATACATAGAGAAACCTCAAGGTTTTTAGGTACACCCAAGAGATACTCATGTATGGAGATTAAAGAAGGCCTTGTATGGACTCAAGCACGCTCCAAGAGCTTCGTATGCATGAATTTAAAGTTACTTGGCGAGACTTGGATTTTCCAAGAGCTATGTTGACCCAAATATTTATTACAAGGTTGTGAATGATGCACCCATGATCCTACTACTATATGTTGATGATTTTTTCTGACAGGTGCAAAGCCTCTCATTATTCAACGTAAGAAGGAGCTAGCCTATGAATTTGATATGAAAGATCTTGGTCACATGCATTATTATTTGGGACTAGAAGTATGGTAGCAGCGTAGTGAAATATTCCTAGGAAAAGGAAAGTATGTTGTAAATATCCTTCATAAGTTTGGGATGATGGATTGCAAATCCATGGAAACTCCCATGGTGGCATATCTAAGGAAGTTGAGAGACTTTGATTCTTATCAAGTATATTTTTCCCTGTACCGGAAGTTGATTGGATTATTAATGTATTTGGTTAATACCTAGATGGACATTTTCTTTGATGTGAGCACGTTGATTCAGTTCTAGGTGGAAACTAAACATGGGAATTGGATAGCTGCAAAGCACATTTTGATATATCTTTATGGGAAACTAAATTATGGTTTGAGATATGTCTCAAACAGTGACATACAACTACATGGATTTACGTATTTATATTGGGAAGGGAGTGAAGATGACATAAAGAGTACTTATGGTATATGCTTTAGTTTGGGCTCTACTATGATATCATGGGATAGCAAGAAAAAAAAGTTGGTTTAATTATTTCCAGCGAGTTGTTCTCCATATCTTTGTGTTATTGTATTCAATATGTTATTCCTTTCATTCCACTCATAAATATGAATCAATATTCCTAATGATACCTCACATATACATTATATATGTATACTAGTACCACAACTATACACTATATCTATCTAACACATAGAATAAAATACACTCGCTGGAAATAATTAAAACAACAAAAAAACTTATGGAAACCAAACTTCACACATTCACTCATAAATTCTACCCTTCAAATCAAATTTTCATTAATAATGATTCCAATCTTACAAGGGGTGCCTTACTAGGAAAATGATGCACTGAGGAAACAAATTACAACAAACCTGAGAACTCGGGGCCTGAAGAAACCCTCTACCTAATTTACCCATATGTTCCCTCTAAGCACTCAAATATGCACTAGATCTACCGATTGGTCCTTAGATATGGAAGATCTTCCTACTGTAGATTTTAACTTTGTACAATATTTGATTGCGAATAGATTTTCAATAATAGAACAAAAAAAATACAATGGAAAATACACACATTACACAGAGATTTTTCCCCTGGAAACTCAAATCGGGAAAACCAACATATTCTATATTCATTCATAGTGATACATTGTTTATATTACAATATAGATACACGAGTCAACATCATCCAAAACCCTAACCCAATGACCTAGATTAGTCAACAACCCTAATTCCTTAACAAAAAATAGAAAACCATCCGCAAAAACCATGTGCCGGAAAACCTCCCAACAATGAACATGAAAATCGAGGTGACGGAAAAAATGAGGCAAAAATGTGACACGTTTCCAAGGAAAAAAAATTGTGTCAAAAAATGCAACACTAGATCTAGTCGTGCAAAGAATATAACACATACCCAACACCTACCGATACCTCAGATATGCTATATCAACCTATTAACACCTCAGATCTGCACTGGATATGTCCACTAGTACCTCAAATCTGCACTAGATCTATCCTCTATTACCTCAGATCTGCTAGATCTGTGTGTTGATACCCCATATCTGCACTATATCTGTCCACTAGTACCTCAAATATCCTAGATCTACCTACTAGTACCTCATATCTACTAGATATTCTTGGCGATCCCTTAGATTTACACTAGATTTGTCCACTAGTACATCATATTTGTTAGATTTGTCAGCTAATACCTCAGATCTCTTAGATCTGTTTGTTGATACCTGAAATCTGTTGTACGACCACTCTGCCTAACCAGAAACCTACTACTCAACTACCCATAAATATCTCCTTCGATTTCTGGATGCTTGGTTTTCTCCTCTTGTTGTATTACTTACATTTTCCTATTTTGGACTTGGTCTATAGATGAAAGTTCTTCACCCTTCCTAAGATTCCCTCAAGTCACAGTTCTTTGTGACTAAAGCACTTGGAAAAAATCCTTCATTACTTCTAAGTGAATCACTCAAACACATAAGCAAAAGTCATTTTTTTCTGGTATATGCCCTCTTGTATATTTCTCCTTCACATAACCTTGTTTTTATAATATTGAATTAACTGAATCAAACTTAACCTTAATTTCCAAAGTGATTAACAATTCAAATTATATTACAATTCTTAACCCATTGTAATTACATTACAGAAAAAGATACCCTACTCTCCTATACAATTTTTTACATTAAAAAAAGTGCTCTTTCAGGTTCATAATGAATATTTTTTAATTTCAAATTTCATAAGTAATTTTTAATTTTAATTTTAATTATTTTGATCATCTGAAACAACCAAAAATAAGGCGAATAGAACTGATCATTTTGATCAACTCTACTATGATATCATGGGATAGCAAGAAAAAAAAATTGGTTTAATTATTTTCAGCGAGTTGTTCTCCATATCTTTGTGTTATTGTATTCAATATGTTATTCCTTTCATTCCACTCATAAATATGAATCAATATTCCTACTGATACCTCACATATACATTATATATGTATACTAGTACCACAACTCTACACTATATCTATCTAGTGGTACCTAATATCTTCTAGATCTATCTACTCATACATAATATATACACTAGATCTGTCCACTAGTACCTTAGATTTTGTAGATCTTCTTGCCAATACCTAAAATCTTCTAGATATGCCTGTTGATACCTCATATCTGCACTATATTTGTCCATTGGTACCTAATATCTTCAAGATGTTCTTGTTGGTACCTCAGATCTGCTAGTTTTGTCTACTGATACCTCATATATCGACTAGATATATCCACTGGTACCTCATATATGCTAGATTTGTATGTTTATACCTCAGATCTACTACATATTCCTATTGATACCTTAGATATGAATTTGATCTATTCACTCAAACCTCATATCTATTGTACAGTCGTTCTCCCTAACCAACAACCTACTGTGGACTACTTAGAAATTTATCCTTAGATTTCTAGCTGCTGAGTGTTCTCCTCTTGTTGTACTACTTGCACATTCCTCCTTTGGACTTCATCTCTAGATAAAAAAATTTATTCACCCTTCCTGATATCCCCTTGAGTCACAATCCTTCGTAAATCAGGTACTTGAGAAAAATTTCTTTGCTCATAAGTGGATGATCCAAACACATGAGAAAAAATCCTTTGCTCCTATGTGCTCTCTTGCATCTTTCACCTTCAATTAAACTTGTTTTTATAATCTTGAGTTATGACTGAATCAATCAAAAGCCTAATCTCCAAAGTAATTAATGGTTGATATTAGATTTCACCTCACTTGATATCAATCAGTAAGACTCATTTAATTCACTAATCCTAAAAACTTTCACATTTCATTAAATTAAACTCAATTAATTAATAAACATACTTTACTTTAATAATTCCCTTATTTAATGAAAATTACCAAGGTTGAAATCTTTTGATGACTTCCACATGATTAAACACTTAGAACTGTGTGGAAGTACCTATCCAATGATACAAACATCAAGACTCCCTCTTAGCGAGGAAGGTACTTCTAGAAGAGCCACTTGGAACTAGTTGTTCCTTTGGTCTTGGTACATTATCCCACATATCATCCTGCATCATGGAATCATACAAAACATATTGGTCTACTTATTCATGAGCACTAGAAGACTCAGAATCAATGATGTTACTCATTAGTGACATATAGTTCAGAAACTTTCTCGGAGGACTGCTCTCCCTAGAAATGCTCTTAAGAGCCTCAACATGCTCATTAACATCCTTCAATGTATATGTAAACAACCTCCTCCCGACCCGAAGGTTGACTCCTTAAATTGAAATCCTCTAAACATGTTTCTTCCTTTCGAGCCTCCTTCTCCTCGTTCTTTATCAGTAGTACATACAACACATCTTGGGATTCAAATGAAACACTTGACTCAAGCCAGAAAAAAATGTTTCCTTCACCTTTCATTGCATAATTGGTATCATCATCAGGCTTGACATAGACCCATGAGTCCTTCTTCATCATACTGTTTAATATCTTCCATTATTCGTCCAACCTATTTTCAAACATGAGAATAGCTACTACCATTTTTCACATCTAAACTACTGGAAAAAAATGTCTTTTTCTCCAGGCACAACTAATTTAAGAATTTGTACTTGGTCCTTCAAGAAACCATGAAACCCGTAATACTGGGGTTTCAAATTTGATGGTATATATATCTACAGAGATCTCCTTGAAAATATGAAAGATCCACTACAAATTGTTGTGGATCTGTGATTGGTTATTTAAACTATTAAGTTTTAATGCTGGTTAGCTCATGCATCTACTTCTATTTCATTTTTTGTTTGCATTACTTGAACCATACACAATGACTGTAGCAACAATAACTAGCTGCAATAAACCAAGATCACAAGAAGAATAACCATTCACAAGAACACAAGAAATATCCCGAGAAACCCTTCTACACAAGAGAAGAAAACCCAACAATCCTTTGCTATATTATCAAGAGAAGATCCCCCATTCACCACCAAACCTAGCACACAAAAGGGTGTTGTTATGACTGAGAAAGATATCTCTTAGAAAAGTGTGAGTTGTAGTTCTCATAATTTTAGACCTCAACTTCTGAAATCATTAGATGACACAATGATAAGTGTGTAATCCTCAATGGGGATTCACCTTTATTTATACAAAAAGTATCACATCAAATGATGTGTCTATTGGCACAATAGGGACGATCTGTACAACTTAATAATATAATAAATATAATTAATAATTACAATATTAATTAGCTTTACATGGTGGGGCCAACCTGTACCCTTTACAACATAATTAGGGTTACAGGTAAATCTTACTCTTAGACAATGTATCACGGATATCATGTGTCCACTACTACTCAACCACTAGGGATAGTGGGACAAATCCACCTGTGCTCAGCCATAGGAAAATCATACTCAACATATATCTATCTCAACTCAGTCAATAAGAGAATCATTTGGAGTACCACATCGTCCCAAATCTCACACAGAGGAGAACGATACACCCATCACATTGGCACACCCAACCATTGGGGGAAGACTCAACTCTCTAGAGGAGAATGATGCCCCATCACATGGATATGCCCAGCACTGGGCTCCCTCTTAGGTCAACTCAACTAAGTCACAAAGGAGAATGTATCCTGGAGGATGTCTCACAACGTTGCAATCATCAACAATCCCTCTCAACTAGGGAGGAATTCTCCACCAGGCGAAGTCTCTCATAGAAGTTCTCAAACTTCATCCTGGAAAGTGGTTTGGTGAAGATATCTACAATCTTCTCATGTGTAGGAAGGTACTGCACGTGTACTTATTTCCTCTGCACCATGTCTCTAATATAATGATATTGTAACACACCCATGGTGGGGAGTCAAAATTTTGTTCTTCTTAAGAACTCTAGACCTCCATTCGGGGTCTCAAATCCTATTTTGCTCGTCTAGGGATTTCCAGCCACAATCTCCATGCTTAGGACCGAGCTCAAAACTGGCAGATACACCTCTCCCAAGTTCCTCTGGTGTTCATTGGTCATGGCCATGGGATCTTCGCGTGGGTTCGACTCAATAGGTTCCTCGTGCATGTCGAAACTTCAGACTTCAGGTGTTCTTGACTCACCTGACTTCGATTCCGCCAGACTCTAGACTCGCAGACAGACATGGATCAAATCAACGGTCCATGCTCTTGTCACAACCAATGGCTGAGATTGACTTCGGGTCTCTGGCTTCGGGAGTTCTCGACCCTCCACTCTTAAACTCTTCCGGAGTACTTCTACTCCGGAGTGAAAAAAATGATGACACCTATCCTTTCCAATGGACGGTTCAAATATACTCCGCTAATTTGGGCTTCGGGTCTTTTTTGGACTCTCTACCATACTATGATCCACATCCTCCGAAGTTTCGAAGTTCAGGACTCTCGAATTCCCAGTCCCTTCACCAACCATGTTGGATAGGTGGCCACTACCAGGGGTTGACACGTAGTTGGGTCAGTGGTGACATGTACCCTCACCCAGGATGATGCATGTCACAATCCAAGGGCCCTATGGGTTAGGTGATGCACATAAATATAGGTGGCATGTGGCTTGTTAAGTTTGAATCCATGCCACCATGGATGACATCACCGTACCTCGTCACCTCGGGAAGACGAATTCTACATTCCTCAGATCTCACAGATAAGACCCGATCGCATAGACCTATAGATCTATGGCTTTGGTTACCTCAGGGTTTCGACATTCGGGAGTGTTTCTATGCAAATTCCTCTTACCTTTCAAAGCATCCAATATCCAAATTAGACAGTCTAGCGCCATGCGTCCCTGATGTATCGATGGTTGGGAAAGGATCCAAGGGATCTCGTGATCTATGGTGCTGGATACTTCGTGGCTCTGGCCTTCGGGGTTTTGCACCTCAATTTAATTTTTGAGATAGGTTCACTCAACCACCTGGGGAGCCTCCTATCACCGGTGAATCTCATGGGAGATCGAGTCTCTTGGTTACCTTTGGTCCGTGTAAGGCGAGTAAGGTCAGTCTTACTTCAAAGTCTCAGACTTCCAGAGCTAGGAAGCCAAGGGGACATATCTTCCTTAGGCTTAGCCCAAGGTTCCTAGGTATTGTTTATATGGGTCCTTTTGAACATATCTCATCCGCTCATCTTCTAAATGAAGAGACATCCCCTTTTAAAGGATTCCACTTTCGCTACCCTTCCAGAGATTTTAATGAAATGGTTAAGGAATTGGGCCTGGAATCCCGGTCCCACGACAAGGATTCTGTAAGAGGTGTCCTCTTTATACAGATAGTTTTAGGTCGACACTACATCTCCCATATCGACCGTCATACAATATTATGCCTCAGGAAGCCTGCAGAGCCAAGATAGGAATTCAAACTGTTGGTCGAGGGAGTAGGTTTTTCAAAGAGAAGGAGGCATGTACATATCGTAACCATTCCATGCATAAAATATTTATAAGTACACATATGCATAAATTGAGGCATTCATCCATTATTCTAGTTCAACACATAAAACATGAAAAATACTTATCAGAAGTAGACAATGTGAAGTGACTACTAAAAGGGGTGCCCATTTCCATCCAATTGTAGGCTCAGTCACTCCAAATGGATTTACCACTAGCCACCCCTGAGCTAGACCATGATGCTCTACAACAAAATCTCTTCTTCTGACTCAACAATAGTAGGGATGGAGGTTACTCTCCTCATCCTGCAAGATCTTGGCAATGGTTTACACGATACCAAGAAAGGGTGACCAACCTCATTTATCAACATGTATCATAACCTTGTCTTCCATTTTCTACGACTAGAACGCTTATTTTCCAATTCTTAACCCTAAAGCTTCCTCTCCTCTGCACTCTTCGCAGGCTTCCCTCTGCCCACCACACCTTCCCTTATTGCCTCTTTCAACAAAGTTGTATGTGGCTCCAATTCCCAACCCATGGTGAGGTTTGGAAGCCTTACAGATGGGTGCTCTACCCCATCCCTTCATTATCTCTTAAGGAGGTCTTCCCACCTACCAGCCTGACTTTAATTCATTTCTGGGTCAGAGGACTGTTCTGGTCTTGAGCAATTAAATCTAGTAAGTACTGGTTTGGTGAAGGTTAACGTAACCATTCCTGGTCCCCCTCACCATCTCTTTTCATAAAATTCATGGTATTTCTTAGTACACCCCCCTTCCAACATTCATGCAACACTTATCCATTTTATAGTAAATAACATAATTTACATTCGTTTATCTTTCATACAAAGGTCCATCGAATCAACATTCACACATGTGGGGTTTTCCATAGTCTCTTGGCCATAATAGTTATATCTTCCATAGTATTTATGTGCCTTTACTATGGGAGGTATTGCTAGCCTATAGGCTACAGGTCCCACTCTATCTAAAACTTCAAAGGGTCCACAATACTGAGGTGCCAGCTTGGCATAAGATCCCATTCTCAACGAACTCTTCTTGGGCCTAACTCTGAGATAGACATGGTATCCTGTATTGAATTCTTTGGGGGTTATTTTTCTGTTAGCGTAACTTTTCTGTCTATCCTGAGCAATTTTCAGATTCTTCTTTTTAAGGATCACTTATTGTTCCATCTCTTTCATCATTTCGGGTTGGATTGTAACTCTATCCACTGGATTACTCCAAATGACTAGAGTCTTGCATGGTCTGCCATAGACGGCTTTGAAAGGGCTCATCTTCAGTGACTCTTGGTAACCGTTGTTGTAGGAAAAATCTACCAACATCAGGTAATATTCCCACTTCTTAGGCTGATGCATTACATTCATTCTCAACATGTCTTCTAATATCTAGTTTACTCTTTCTGTCTGTCCATCATTTTGAGGTTGATAAGCTGTGATAAACAACAATTTAGTCTCAAAACCAACCATCAAGGATTTCCAAAAGCTTGAAGTGAAATTTGTATCTTGGTCAGATACAATCTCCTTAGGCATGCCATGCAGTATGAAGATCTCTTTCATGAATATGTTGGAAATATCTATTGCTTTACAAGTTGATTTGATAAGAATGAAGTGAGTGGACTTGCTCAGCTTGTCCACTACTACCATGATGGCATCATTCTGCCTGGTCGATCTTGGTAACTAGTGATAAAATCCATGGAAATGGTTTCCCAATTCCATTCTGGAATTGGTAGAGGCTACAACAACCTTGTTGGGTGTCGATGTTCTGCCTTAACTTGTTGGCATTCTAGGCACTTAACTAGATAGCCGACTATATCCTTTTTTGTTCCAAGCCAATAAAACTGTTTCCTAGTGGCCATGATCATTTTCTGATATCCTATGTGACCAGTATATGGTCTCTTGTGTATTTCATCCATTATGAACCTCTTCAAGTCGTCACAGCTTGGAATATACAATATGTTTATGTAAGTCAACATATCTTCGTCTAGAATATGATAGCCTTCATACTCTATCCCTACGGGCTCTTGCTTTAGGTACGATGCCATGGTATTGAAGAACACATCAATTTCTTGTGCATTCCTGACTCTTTCCCTGACATTCGTTTCATAGGTTCTCACCGCTGCCAGGTGAATAATTTTCATACTTCTGCTAAGGGAATCAGCCACACTATTCTCCTTTCCTTTGATATGTTTGATTTCAAAATCAAACTCACTAAGGAGAGCCATCCATCTAGCTT
Source organism: Picea mariana (assembly GCA_032191745.1). Lineage (NCBI taxonomy): Eukaryota > Viridiplantae > Streptophyta > Pinopsida > Pinales > Pinaceae > Picea > Picea mariana. The sequence continues at coordinate 11,320 of JASDQU010027076.1, forward strand.
TCCTGGCATTGAGTTTTGGTTGATCAAATATGTGTCTCAACCCGCAATGGTCTGTCATAAGTACAAACCTCCTACCTAGGAGGTAATGCCTCCACATTTTTAAAGCATGCACTATGGTAGCCAACTCCAAATCATGGGTCATATAATTGATTTCGTGCTCATTCAATTTTCTGGACTCATAGAAAATCACACATCCTTCTTTCATAAGGACTCCTCTGAGTCCTTCCTTAAAGGCCTTTGTACACACAAGGAAATCATTATCAGGGTCAACGATCTTCATCACAGGTGCATGGGTCAGAGGGTATTTTAGTGACTAAAATATTTCTTCACATTCCAGTGTCCAAATGAATTTAACTCCCTTTTTCTGAAGGGCATTCATTGGGCAACCAATCTTGGAAAATCCTTTTATGAACCTTCTCTAGTATCCTTCTAAGCCCATAAACGATATGATATCCGAAACATCCTTTGGGGTAGGCCATTTCATGATAGATATTATCTTGTCAGGGTCTACTATGACTCCTTCTTTAGAAATAAAATGGCCTAAGTAATGGACTTGTTTCTGGAAAAAGTCACACTTTCTAAACTTAGCGTAGAGTTGATGCTCTCTTATAAATTGAAGTACAAGTCTAAGATGTTCTTCATGCTACTCTCTATTCTTGGAGAATATTAAGATATCATCAATAAAAACCAATACAAATCTGTCTAGGAATTTGCTGAGTACATTTTTCATCAAGCACATAAAAGTGACGGGGGAGTTGGTTAATCCAAATGGCACCACCACAAATTCATAGTGACCATATCGGGTATTGAATGTCATTTTTTGGATGTCTTCATCCTTGATATGAACTTGATGGTATCCAAACCTTAAGTAAATCTTTGATAAAATGAAAGCACCCCCTAATTGGTCGAACAAGTCATCGATTCTTGGTAAAGGGTACTTTTTCTTTATGGTTGTATTATTGAGTTATCTATAATATATGCACAATCAAAGCGTGCCATCTTTCTTCTTCACGAACAAGACTGGTGCTCCCCACGGAGACACATTGGTGCAAGCTCTATGGAGAAGTCAATATCTCTTCTAGAAGGTAGACCCGGTACCTTATCTGGAAACACATCTCTATATTCTCTTAATATGGGGTGGTCCTCTAGGTTTGGTTTGTCATCCTTTACCAATTTCAATACCTATGTTTCATATAAAGGAAATCCCTTTTTGCAATACTTTTTCATTTGAAGTGTTGATATTTGTCTCACTGAGACATGTTTCTGAATTCCTCGAAGGGTTATATTTCTCCCTTCTTCATTCACACATTTTAAGGTTTTATAGTAACACTCCAACTTAGTTTTATATGCAGCTAGCCAATCCATACCAATCAGTAGTTCATAAGATCCTAGGGGAAGTATGTTTAGGGTATCTTGGTGGGAATCCATCCACAGTGAATTGGTAGGATGGTATGACCTCTACTACTTTTCTTTTGGTGCCATTGGATAGTTGTACTAACCAGGGCTTAGCATGCCTAACTAGTTACAGTTTACACTTATCAACATCCCGAGGGGCCACATAACTCAAATTAGAACCAGGGTCAATTAAAATAGAAACTAGGCAATTGGCAATCATATCTTCCATCTCCACCATTGAAGCTTGGTGGTTGGCTTGTTTATTATCCACGATTGCATAAATTCATGGCATACTCCTAACCACATAATTGACAGTGGTAGCTTCTTGGACATTGTAAACCATCCTATTGTTATGTTTTCTGTTTGGACATTCCCTCAGTAGATGTTCTTCTCCACAACCCCAACATTTCAAGGGTTCCTTCTTTGGGTTATTTGTCTTTCTTGGGATTGTTCCAAAAGGTTTATTTCCACTTTGGGAGGGGAAATTTTGTTGATATACACTTCTAGCAGGAAGGATTATCCTAGAGTCCTTCCTATAATTCTTAAATTTTGAGGATTTGAACCCCTTCTTATTGAACCCTGAACTGCTCTTCTTCTTCCAATCCTTGTGAGGTTTTGTTTGACTCCCGGACTATTCATAATAGTATCTTGCCTTCCAGATAGTGTCTTCTAAGGTTTTTGGCTCATCGAACTCAATCCTATTTTGGTAGTTCTGGGGTAACTCTCTAATAAATATTTTCACTTTCACCTTTTCATCCTTTATGTAGGGTATATACCTCATCAGCTCAAGGAATTTATTGGCATATTCCTCTATGGTGAGTGGTCCCAGTTTGAGTTTATAAAACTCTTTAGTCTTCTCATCAAAATATTTTTTCGATAGATATTTATTTTTGAAGTGTTTCTCAAACCATTTCCATGATAGGTCCTCTTCATAGATTCCTTTCACATTCTTAAGGTCTTCCCACCAAATGGAATCCTTCCCATTCAGGTTGAATATGGCTATTTGAGCCTTCAAGTTTTCAGAGAAGTCATGGACTCTGAAGTACTTATTTAATCCAAGAATCCAAGCTTTTGCCCCTTCCCCTTTTTTAATATCACCATCAAAAGAGGGTGGTTTGGATTTCTTGAACTCTTCAGGGTCATGACTTTTGGAATGCTTTTGTTTTCTTCCTTTTCCTTTGAGAATGTTAGCTAGTTTTAATACTAGAATATTGT
>JASDQU010027076.1:14049-29477 GCA_032191745.1 Picea mariana
CTCCTCTTCGTCTATCGTCGGTCCACATGAATGGTTTCAGATCCATGTTGTATCTGTCTTTGTATCTTGGATAAACTATGCAACAAGACTGCATTAATTTTTTTTTGCTTCTCTTTCTCTTTTATCAATCTCTCTTTTTCATCTTTGCAGCTCTGTAATTCGGCCATGAGAATCCTTACAGTTTCAGCTAGATCTGGAGGGGTCTCTACCTCCCTCCTTTCGTCAGATTCTTCATCTCTATTGTAGGATCCATCCCCCACTTCATGGTGCATCACCATCCTTTATGCTTTCAGTTTCCTGTGGCCGACCGACCAATTGAGTGCTGAAAAAACAATTGTTGTTAGCTACCAGTCTATTAGTTCATGAACAACACATAGTTCACATCTCTTAAATACACACACACACATCAAGAACATTTCATTCTTTTCTGTAGTAAGGGCTTAACCAGACTTTTTAGAAAGGATGTATGGTAGGACGTCACCCTTAAAGTTCTTTAAATATGGTCTTTACACAACTTTTCCATGAGCCCAAGCAAGCCAAGTGTTGTAACCGTGCTTTGATACCAATTTGTAACACACCCATGGTGGGGCATTGAAAGTTTTTTCTTCTTAATAACTCCAGACCTCCACTCGGGGTCTCAAATCTTATTATGATCATATGGGGCTTTCCAGCCACGGTTTCCATGCTTAGAAACGAGCTCAAAACTGGTAGATACACCTCTCCCAAGTTCCTCCGGTGTTCATTGGTCGTGGCCATGGAACCTCCACATGGGCCTGACTCAATAGGTTCCTTGCGCGTGTCAAAAATTTGGACTTCAGATGTTCTTGACTCACATGACTCTGATTCCATTGAACTCTGGACTCGTGGATAGACATAGGTCAAATTGATGGTCCATGCTCTTGTCATAGCCAATGGATGAGATTGACTTCGGGTCTATGGCTTTGGGAGTTCTCGACCCTCCACTCTTCAAATATTCCATAGTACTTATACTCCGAAGTGTGGAATATGATGAAACCTTTCCTTTCCAATGGACAGTTTAGATATACCCCACTAATTCATGCTTTGGGTATTTTTTGGACTCTCTATGATACTATGCTCCAAATCCTCCGGAGTTCCAAAGTTCATGAATCTCGAAGTCCCAATACCTTCACAAACCATGTTGGCTAGGTGGGCATCTTCCAGGGGATGACACATAGCTGGGTCAGTGCCGACATGTACCCTCACTCGCGATGATGTGTATCATAATCCAAGGTCCATATGGGGTAGGTGATGTGCATAAATATAGGTGGCACGTGGCTTGTTAAGTTTGAATCCACGTCACCATGGATGACGTCATCATACCTCGTCACCTCAGGCGGACAACTTCTACATTCCTCAGATGTCACGAATAAGACCCAGTCACATAGACCTATATATCTACGACTCTGGTTACCTCGGGGTTTCGACATTCAGGATTATTGCTATGCAAACTCGTCTTACCTTCTAAAGTGTCCAATCTCCAAATTAGAGGGTCTAGCACCACGCGTCCCCGATATATCAACGGTTGGGAAATAATTCAAGGGACCCCTGATCTATGGTGCTGGGTCCTTCGTGGTCTGTGTAAGGCTGGTAAGGTTGGTCTTACTTCAAAGTCCTAGAATTCTAGAGTTATGAAGCTAAGGGGACATAGCTTCCTTAGGCTTAGCCCAAGGTTCCTCGGTATTGGTCATATGGGTCCTTTCGAACAGATCTCGTCTGCTCGTCTTCTAAATGAAGGGACCTCCCCTTTTAAAGGCTTCCACTTTCACTACCCTTCTGAAGCTTGTCATGAAATGGTTAAGGACTTGGGCCCAGAATCCCGATCGTGTGACAAGGATTTTGTAAGAGGTGTCCTCTTCAGATGGATAGGTTTAGGTTGACACTACGTCTCCCATCTTAACCGTCATACAAGCTTATGCCCCAGGAAGCCTCCAGAGCCAAGATGGGCATTCAAAGTATTGGTCGAGGGTGTAGGTTTTTCAAAGAGAATGAGGCATGTACATACTGCAACCATTCCACACATAAAATATTTATAAGTACACATGCATAAATCAAGGCATTCATCCATTATTCCAATTCAACACATAAAACATGGAAAATACTTATCAGAACCAGACAACGTGAAGCGAATGTTGAAAGGGGTGCCCATTTCCACTCAATCGTAGGCTCATTCACTCCAAACGGATTTACCACTAGCCACCCCTGAGATAGACCATGATGCTCTGCAACATAATCTCTTCTTCTGGCTCAACAACAGTAGGGATGCAGGTTACTCTCCTCCTCTTGCAGGATCTTGGAAATGGTTTACACGATACCAAGAAAGGATGACTGGCCTCATTTACCATCTTGTATCATAACCTTCTCTGCCATTTCCTGTGACCATAACACTTATTTTCTAGTTCTTCCTTTAACCTGGAATATTCCTCTCCTCTGCACTCTTCCTAAGTTTCCCTCTGCCCACCACACCTTCCCCTCTGGCCTCTTTCAACAAGGTTGCGTATGGATCCAATTCCCAACCCACAGTCAAGTCTGGAAGCCTTATAGATGGGTGCTCTACCCCATCCCCTCACTAACTATTGAGGATGTCTTCCCACCTACCAGCCTGATTGTAATTCATTTTTGGATGAAAGGACTGTTCTGGTCCTGAGAAATTAAATCCAGTAAGTACTGGTTTTGTGAAGGTTAACACAACCATTCATGGTCCTCTTCACCATCTCTTTTCATAGAATTCATGGTCTTTCTTAGTACACTCCCCCTTCCAACAGTCATGCAACACTTATCCATTTTCCAGTAAATAACAGAATTTACATTCATTTACCTTTCATACAAAGGTCCATCGAATCAACATTCACACATATGGGGTTTTCCATAGTCTCTTGGCCATTATAGTTATATTTACAAGATGGAGGAAACATGGTGTTACATATATTTTATCTCAATGTGTTTGTATTTATCATGAAACACAAGATTCTCAGAGAGTTTCACACAACTTTGGTTATCACAGTGAATAATGGTAGAATCCATCTAATGATCAAATAAGTCCATGAAGATCTTGTAAATCCACACTGATTCATGGACTACCACACTCAACCCTATATACTCTTCTTCTGTGATGCTCAAATCCACATAGATCTGTTTCATGTTGCAATAAGAAACCATGGAAGACTCCAATGTAAAACAACAACCGAATGTGCTCTTTTGGTCCATTGCGCTTGCTACCCAACCTGCATCGATATGTCCCTACAACATCATTTCTACACTAGAGGCATATCTCAGGCCATATCCAATTGTGCCTCATAGATATTGTAATACATGCTTCACTGTTATCCAGTGAGTTTGTCTTAGTCATGTTCATGAATCCCTTTGGCTGCTCAATGTAAACTTCTTCCTCAATCTCACCATTGAGAAAGATTGTCTTTACATCCATCTGATGTAGTTTCCAACCCATGGATACAACTATTGCAATGATAGTACGGATGGAAGTGTATTGGGATATAGGAGAAAATGTCTCCTCATAATCAATGCCCTCCACCTGTGAGAATCCTCTTGCTACAAATCTCGCTTTGTATTTCTTGACACTTCCATCAACTGCATGCTTTATCTTATAGATCCACTTGGAATTCACTAAAGACTTCCCTTCTGGTCTCGGAACAATATTCCACACATCATTCTTCATGATGGATTGATACTCTTCTCTCATGGCATCTTTCCATACATACTAACCTGTTGCTTCTCCATGACAAGAAGGCTCAGTATCAATGATGTGGCTCATGGATGAAACATAGCTCTAAAATATCCTTGGTTTCTTTCTCTCTCAGAATGTGCGTTTAGGAGATGCATGTCCCTCTGCCTCCTGCAGAGATTTTCGAGCCAAGTGAGGCCTTTTATGGCCTACTACAATGTCTCTAGGGACACCAACTAGAGCAACTGGATCAACTAGATCAATGGTTGTCTCCCTCGGAACTATAGAAGGGGGAGAAGGTATTATTTCTTCCTTCTTCTTGAATATTTTGACTCCCTCTGAAGTTTGAAGGATAGGCATTTTCCTTTTCCAGTGTTGTTAACCTGAAGACATCTCATGTCTTCTCAAGACGTCCACTGACTCTACATTACTTTGTTGGCCTCCCGTACTAGGATAATAACCAAGATGACTTCCCATAGGGATAATAATCAAAATGGCCTCATGTATTGGGATAATAACCAACCAATACAAATGGGATCGTGTATCATGGATAATGGACCTTCAATAATGAAATAAGAAATCTGGCCTCCAATAAGGATAACAACCAAAAAATAAAATAAATGGAGTTTCGTACCATGGATACTGGTCCTACAACAAAAATGAAAACATATCTAGAAATCATTCAAGGGCTAGTATACTTTACCTTTCAAAGAAAGTGCTCTTTCTGACAATCATCATCATTAAGTTCCCTTGACTTTTTCTGTGGTGGATACTCATCGACGTCAATTTTTCCTCTTCTAAGGACCCCCCAAAAAAAGGTACCAAGACAAGGCTCCTGGTCTTCCTCAAACAATCGTTGACCAAAACAACTCCTAACAGAGATCTTGAAACTTCTTTCAAAAGATCTAAAACAAGACCTTAATCTCTATGCCAAATACATCTGGAACTTGTACTGGATAGATGGCTTGGATATGCTTTAGAAAATCCATTCAGAATAACCTCAGGTCTTCCAACAGGGTTGATCTTAGATCCAAGGTTTTGTTAGAAAACCATCTTTGGTTCTACCTTAGTTCTATCCACAGACTGGCCTCAGATTATCCTTTGGCCATACTGTCTCAGGAACTTGGCCTAGGAACAGGCTCAAAATCGAACTTGAATGATCTTCACTTCATGCAATTGTCATATTTTCACTCATAACTATGATTACTTCCATTTGGTCTACACTTGACTTGTCCTCTTCAACTTTGACTTAGCTCATCTTTCTCTATTCCATGTTGATCATAGGTCTGTAGCTGTCACTGGAACCGTTGTCTTATTTCTATCACAACTTGGTCTCTGCAATTTGGATTGTTGCTATTCACACAAGCTAGTTTTCAACCTTATCTAGAATACACCTGGAAATGATTCTAAGAGCAGACCAAAAAAACCTCAAAAACTTGTTGTAACAGATTTAAATATGCCTCAAAAAATATGTTAAAACATATTTAAATATGCCTATTTTTTTTATTTTTTCACTAGAATAGATTTAGATATGCCTCAAAAACTTTGCTGGAACAGATTTAAATATGACTCGAAACTTCACTGGAACAGACCCCTTATCTTGGTCAAAACAGTCCTCAGAATACGTCTCAAAACGAGCCTAAATTAATTTTAGAATATGCCTCAAGCTCGGCCTTACTGCCTCAGAATAGCCTTAATGCTTTGAAATTTAGCTTCAGATAGACCTCAGATTTCCCTTAGAATCAGACTGCAAATATGCTCCCAAACTACTCTAACAGATGGTTGTAACAGCCTCAAAACGACTGAGTGTAACATCCTTCAAAGGTTGTCCAAAACCTGATGCTAGGGTAGCTTCTTTTAGGTTGTAACAATCCTGTATTCTTTGTTATTCTAGCCTCACAAAAGTGCTCCAAAAATGTGGTTTCCATTATCCTATAGCCCAAACCCTTTAAAATTCTTGTGTCTACCCTATTCCCTATTGTCGAGCCTCCCTAGACTGTTGTACCAGCTTCATGTACCTGCGACTGCCTCAAAAATTACCCCACAGGCCTCAAATCCTGCCAAAGGTTCACACCTACCTTAGAGGCCCGCAACTAGCCTTTTAAGCACTCAAACAAGCCTCGACCCAAGCTAATAAGCCTGCGGCCAACTTCAACCTTCACCACATATTTAAGAGAGGTTCGACTTCAAATTTTACCATAGAAATTTAAGGAGAGGTCCAGACCTCTTTCCTTATACCAATGATGGGGTCTAGCTGCCTTTAGATGTCCATGGTATGCATTTATTTGTTGTGAAAAATTCTTCTTCAAGTAACTGATCTGATACCATGTTAAGTTTTAATGCTTGTTAACTCATGCATCTAGTTTTATTTCATTTTGTGTTTATCATTACTTGAACCATACAGAATGACTGTAGCAACAATAACTAGCTGCAATAAACCAAGATCACAAAAAGAATAACCATGGACAAGAACACAAGAAATATCCTGGGAAACCATTCTACACAAGGGAAGAAAACCCAACAATCTTTTGCTATATTCTCAAGAGACGATCCCCCATCCACCACCAAACCTAGCACACAAAAGGATGCTGCTATGGATGAGAAAGCTAGATCTTAGAAAAGTGTGAGCTGCAATTCTCATAATTTCAGACATCAACTTCTGAAATCATGAGATGATACAACGATAAGTGTGTAATCCTCAATGGGGATTCACCTTTATTTATACAAAACTTATCACATCAAATGATGTGTCTATTGGCACAATAGGGCTGACCTGTACAACTTAATAATATAATAAATACAATTAATAATTACAATATTAATTATGTTTACATGGTAGTATCGACCTGTACCCCTTACAACATAATTAGGGTTACAAGTAAATCTTACTCTTAGACAATGTAGCAAGGATCTCACACGTCCACTAGTTCTTAGCCACTAGGGACACGTCCACCTGTGCTCAGCCACAAGGAAGTCATACTCAACAGATCTCTATCTCAACTGAGTCCAGAGGAGAATCATCTGGAGTACCACATTGTCTCAACTCTCACACATAGGAGAACTATAAACCCATCACATGGGCACACCCAACCATTGGGGGACGACTCAACTCTCCAAAGGAGAATGATGCCCCAACCACTTGGGGAATGACTCAAATCTCACACAGAGGAGAACAATGCCCCACATGGGTATGTCCAACAATGGGCTCCCTCTTAGGTTGACTCAACTCAGTCACAGAGGAGAATGTATCCTAGATGATGTCTAACGACGCTGCAATCATCAACATAAACACCCATTGTCTCAAATAAGATCTAATAGACATGTTGTCATAAACTATTGTATAACTTGAAACTAGTCTCCATCTCAGAGTTGAAGCTCTGATAATATTTTAATTTTCAACACACTTAGATACCATGTTAAGAAATATTGATCCCCAACACCTAGATGAGTTATTACCTTCTATTTTTCCTCATTGAAAATAAGCTTACAACACATAAAATAAAACGTATTGGGTGGAAAAAAATAAAAAAAAATGTAAGCAATTATGGAAACCAAACTTCACACATGAAATCATAATTATGTCCTTCAAATAAGTTTTTCATTAATGATGAATTGAATCTTACAAGGGTTTCCTTACTAAAAAAATGACCCACTGAGGAAAAATACAAATTATAGTGAACCTAACAACTTTGGCACTGAAGAAACCCTCTACTTGATCTACCTAGATCTACCTATTGGACACTCATATCTACACTAGATCTACATGTTGGTCCTAATATATGCAATATCTACCTACTAATACATCAGATCTACTATATTTGTTTGTTGATACCTCATATATGCACTGGATTTGTCCATTGGTACCTTAACTTTGCACTAGATATATACAATGGTATCTCAGATATTTTAGATATTCTTGTTGGTACCTCAGATCCGGTAGATCTACAATATATTTCTCCACTGGTACCTCAAATATGCGAGATCTTCCTATTCGTGTTAAAGTTTAAGCTATTATTCGGTTTCTTTTCAATTTACTAGATAACCATAGCATAGATAGGATCATTGAGAGAAACACAATCAGAATATACCGAAGCATTTATCCTGGGAAACCCTCAAGGGGAAGAAAAACCAACAAAACTTCTTTAATATAGATTCAATAACCAAGTGCAATACTAGAATAACTCTCTCTCTACGAGAGACAAACTACCATGATGCTAGACCATAAAATAATCAAAGAAGCATAGCCAATCCAATGCCAAGACAATAAGCCAAACATTAGAGAATATCCTCTGACAAGCAATGCACCTCTCTCTCTTCCTTCTTCTGGCAACTGCATCTCTCCAGACTTGTGCACTTGATGATTGAATGAGTGAGTGAACAAATGAGGCACTGGATTCCTTTATTTATACAAATAGGCAAGTGCTAAAAGGAGGTGTCTCTTCACTGGCAGGGTTGACTTCTCTTTCTGGGTAGTTTAGAACTACTTGAATTTTCTTTGGGGGAGACTTCTTAATTTTCATATTACATTTAGGTTTTGAGCAATCCGCAAAGGGGATACGAATATTCTTTGCAGTTACACAAATTTTCAACACTCCCTCTTAAAAAGAAGGATATTCTTTATCTTTTGCTAGGTCACTGGATGTCATCATCAACTGAACAATATCATCTGGGAAATATCATTAACTGGATGATCATCATCAGTTGGATAACATCATCAACTGGGTAACATCATCAATTGGATAACATCATCAACTGGGCAACATCATCAACTGGATAACATCATCAACTGGGCAACATCATCAACTAGGTAACATGAGGCATCAATATAATCCACTTGGTCATCTGGCATCATGATCAATGACTGATTCTCCATGAATCCATATTAAAGAAGTTTTGTTCTCTTTATCTTTGCACAGAGGATACTCTTTCTTATCTTCACACAAAATATATCTTATCTTCACACAGAAGATGTCTTGTCTTCACACAAGAGATATTCTATGAGTTTTTCCATTCCTTTTATGTTCTCCCTTCTCTTGCAGTCATCTATCTCACCCATTCACTAGGGAGGACTACTACCATAGCTTCACTCCTAGTCATCCCACACGAACTAGAGAAGCTAAGATGATAGTCTGGGCAAGACTAGACTCCCTTTCCATGATCCATGCAGGATCACGACACAAACCTCAAGAGCCAACTAACCATTCCACATGGTCAAGGTTTGTGTTCCAGCCTACTCGATCCTTGTCGAGAGGAGAGTATTTTCCCTCTACCCCTTGGAGAAACATCCACACTCCTCTCTACGAGGGTGGTCACACCCCTCTCTTTGAGGGTATTCTAGTATGTCCCTAGAGTGTCCAAAACTCAACACTTGTACAAATACCAACCTTGGAAAATTTCTCATTCCCCTTCTCTACGAAGGTTTCTTCCTTCTCTACGAAGGTATAGCTATGGGATCTGAAAAAATCTCTTGTGTTCCAAAATATTTCCATGGTATAATACCATGCTACCCATCTATTGGGAACCATCCATCTACTGGTTGACTTTCATCCTGATCAAAATATCTCATTACTCATCCACTGAGTAAACCGTTCCATGGACCACTGCTTTCCTAACTGCACCAAATCACGATCCTCCATTTTGAACTCTAAGACATAGCTCCCTCTTGCACCAAACTAAGAGCTTCTTTAACTATGTAACATATGATAATCATCATCCTTGAAGTTCTCTTCTTTAATATCCTGGGTGCCTTCTTGAGTTCAAACATTTATTTCTTTCTGAATTCATACTGGATCAACATGCTCCCTCTGCATCTATAAGAATGGTATTGGAGCAACATGTAGTTACATGCATCTCAACAACTATATCTGAGTATCCATATTTCTCTTCATCTTGAACATTTATGTTCTGCATCTTTAGAAACTTCTTGCTCCTATATAAATACTGGATATTGTTTGGTCTTTACTGATTGTCACCATATCATAAGTCCTTCTCATACTGTCTAACTTATGCAATTCAAGGCATACATTCTTTCTTCTGAGACTTGAAAACTTACATACAATATGATTTCTAAGATATGTCACTTAGCCAATCGGTCAGTAACAATAAGCAGTAATCAAATAAAAGTATATCATGATTTCTATCAGAGTAGTACACATCTTTTCTTAAGAAAAACTTGTTCAACCATGTACACATCTGAAACCCCAATCATGAATAAGACCGTTGAACTCTTTTTCACTCTCTCTATGAAATTAACAATTTTTCCCCTACTATCATAGCTAAACACATACCTTTGTCACTCTCATGAGTGATCATACCTTAAATAAATATTTTATCTCTTTCTTTATCCTCTTCTTTGATACTTCCTTCATAAATCCGCATAGACATTGAAATAAAATGAGGTTAATTAACATTTTCACAAAAATCTAACTTGTAATGATAAAGTATTGAAGTAAACAAGATACTAAAAATAAGCATGAATACTTATATTTTTTTTTGTGTGGGGAGGCTCCACAGACTCCACCATTTGGTATCTTTCTTCATATCAACTATCTTCAACTTAAAGTACATAATCCTCAATTTCTACTAAATCTTTATTTGAGGGAGGAGATTCCTCTTCCTCTGTCACATGTGTTTGATGCTTTCTTTTCCCTTTTACTTGAGGACAATCATATGAAAAGTGTCCCAACTTTTGACAGTTGTAGCATCTGATCTTTGAAACATCTTTCTTCTTATTTGGAACTCTTACGGAGTTAGCTTCTTTATTTTTCTTCTTGAAGGAACTTCTTCTGTTCTTCTGAATTGTAAGAGATTTCTCTTTGTCAACAATTAATCTCTTCCATTGGTCTACAAGTCTAGATTCTTTGTGTGTGCAATCTGCCCATAACTTATCAAACTTGGGTAACTTGCTTCTTGTACACACTCCTTATACAAAAGGAATAAAAAATGTTGGAAACCCATTTAGGGTTGTGGTTACAAGCTCTTTGTCACTAATGACATATCCAATAGATTCAAGCTGATCTCTAATCTGAGAAACTCACATAAGATAGGATGAGAGAGATTCTAAGTTTTCCATCTTCATATTATGAAGCTGATTTCTTAAGGAAAGATTCTGGTTAATGTCTTTTCTTTCATATAACCTGTTGAGTGCTTCATACATTTTCCTTGTTGTCTGTAGTTTGGATATATGAGGGATCAAGTGATCCTTTAATCAATCTCACATGATTCTCTTTGCTTTCTTTTCATTTTTCTTGTGCTTGGTCTTTTTCTCTTCTTCCCCTAGTTTTGGTACACCCACTATAACATGTTCTAGGAGATCATTCTCATCTAGAATCATCTGCAATATATGCTTCCAAGATCTAAAGTTTTGCAGATCCTTATAGCCTGTCTTCTACCCTCATACCGATAGACATTCTTTCTTGCAGTAAAAACCCTAGCCCTCCGGGCTATAGAAATAATATAAAAATCAAATTTCTTGGATCTGAAAACTGAACTCACCAAAAGATGCACTGGACTGAGGCGAGTATCCTAGTATAGTCAGTTTCTGAAAATTCCAATTTCTGACCCTTGAAACTAGACCTGCGGAATTATGGACTGCATCTTTCTGGTTTTCTCGTACTTTTGGTTTTTTGGCACTTATGGTTTTCTAGTGCTTTTGGTTTTCTAGTGCTTCTAGTTGTTAGGTACTTCTGGTACTGGTGAAAACTAGGGTTTCACTTTCTGGGAGTTAGATCCACTGAAAAGGTGTGTTGAAGGTGCCAAAGAGTTCCTTGGGCTAGGGCACACTTTTCTAGATGACTTTTGGGATGAAATTCTTTTTCAATAAAAATACCTAATTTTCTTGTACGACAACAATGAAGTTTTTCTTTATCTAGTGAAAGATTCTCTCTTCAACTTAGCTCTGATACCATGTTAAATTTTAAGCTATTATTCAGTTTTTTTTCAATTTACTAGATAACCATAGCATATATAGGATCACTGACAGAAACACAATCACAAGATACACAAGCATTTATCCTGGGAAACCCTCAAGGGGAAGAAAACCCAACAAAAATTCTTTAATATAGATTCAATAACCAAGTGCAGTACTAGAATAAATCTCTCTCTACGAGAGACAAACTACCATGATGCTAGGCCAGAAAATAATCAAAGAACCATAGCCAATCCAATGCCAAGACAATAAGCCAAACTCTAGAGAATATCCTCTCCCAAGTAATGCACCTCCCTCTCTTCCTTCTTCTGGAAAATGCATCTCTCTAGACTTGCGCACTTGATGAGTGAATGAGTGAGTGAACAAATGAGGTGTTGGGTTCCTTTATTTATGCAAATTGGCAAGCGCTGAAAGGAGGTGTCTCTTCACTGGAAAGGCCGACTTCTCTTTCAAGGTAGTTTAGAACTACTTTAGTTTTCCTGGGGGATGACTTCTTAATTTGCATATTACATTTAGGTTTTGAGCAATCCACAAAGGGGATAAGAATATTCTTTGTAGTTGCACAATATTTCAACAATTGGCACCTCAAATATTATATATTTTCTTGTTGATACCTCATATATGCACTAGATTTGTCCATTGGTTCATCATATCTTCACTAAATCTATATGTTAATACCTCATATAAGATAAATATCCAGATCGATGCCTAATATAAACACTAGATCTGCCTAATGGTACCTCAAATCTACTACACTACTACTCTGACTAACCTACAACCTACTGATGGACTACCTAGAAATTTGTCCTTTGATTTCTTGTTGTTGGGTTTTCTCCTCTTGGTGCACTAGTTACAATCTCCTCCTTTGGACATAATCTTTATATAAAATTTCTTCTTCACCTTTCTTGAGATTCCCTTGAGACAGAATCCTTCATGACTTAAGCACTTGAGCAAAAGTCCTTCTTTGCTCCTACGTGCTCTCTTGTATCTTTCTTCTTCACTTTGCCTTTCTTTTCTAATCTTGAGTTATGAACAAATCAAACATAACCCTAATATCCAAAGTGGCTAATGGTTGATATTAGATTTCACCTCAATTGATATCAATATCTAAAATTCATTTGATTCACTAAAGCTAATAAGTTTAAGATTTCATTAAATTAAACTCAATTAATTAATCAAAACACTTTACTTTAATAATTCACTTAATTAAAGTAAATCACTTTAAAATAAATTACTATGGTTGAAGGATTTGGAAGAATTCCACACGTCGAGACACTTAGACATATGAAAAAGTACTTGTCCGATGCTACAAACATGAACACACCCTCTTAGAAAGGAATATACTTCTAGAAGAGCCACCTAGAACTAGTTGTCCCTCTGGTCCTGACACAATGTCTCAGACATCATCCTGCACCATGGAATCCCACGAAAATTATTGGTTTGTTTCTTCCTAAACACTAGAAGACTTTAAATCAATGATGCTACTCATTAGGGCCATATAGTTTGAAAACATTCTCAGATGCTCGCTCTCCTTGAAAGTGCTCCTAGGAGCCTTGACATGCTCCTAAGCATCATTTAATATTTGCGTAAACCACTTAGTTCTCCTGATAGAGATAGAAGGGGCTAAATCCTTCTCCCAACCCAAAGTTTGACTACTTCAACTAGAAGCCTCTAAACGTTGTTCTTCCTTCAGAGCCTCCTATTTCTCATCCTTTTTCACTAGTAGTTATAGCACATCCTAGGATTCCAACAAACCACTTGACTCTAGCTAGAAAAAATAGTTCCCTCACCATTCACTGCATACTTGATATCATCACCAAGATCCACATGGATCCTTAAGTCCTCCATCAAACTATTTAATAAGTCTCATTCTTCATCCAATCTTCCTTCAAACTTGAGACTCGCCACTACCATTTTTTAGATTTGAACTGTTGGAAAAATACATGTTGTCCTTCAAGCACAATAAACTAAATAATTTGTTCTTAGTCCTTCAAGAAACCAAAAAATCATTAATATTGGGGTTTCAAATTTGATGGTTTATATATATGTAGATATCCCCTTGAAGATCTGATATATCTACTACAAACTATTTTGGATCTTTGTTTGATCCTTTATACACCCACCGTTGTAAATAAGTTCTAAAATTTTTGCCATCATAAAATGTTGTATAGCCTGAAATTGGTCTCCCTCTCAAAGTGAAATTGCTTATACTATGTTAAATTTAAATACACTCTGATACCATGTTAAAAAATCTTAATACCCAACACCTAGTTAAGTTATTACCTTGTGTTTTTCTTTGTTGAAAATTATATTACAACACATAGAATAAAATACACTTGCTCGAAATAATTAAAACAACAAAAAAACTTATGGAAACCAAACTTCACACATTCATGCATAAATTCTACCCTTCAAATCAAATTTTCATTAATAATGATTCCAAGCTTACAAGGGGTGCCTTACTAGGAAAATGATGCACTGAGTAAACAAATTACAACAAACCTGAGAACTCGGGGCCTGAAGAAACCCTCTACCCAATCTACCCATATGTTCCCGCTAAGCACTCAAATATGCACTAGATCTACCGATTGGTCCTTAGATATGGAAGATCTTCCTACTGTAGATTTTAACTTTGTACAATATTTGATTGCAAATAGATTTTCAATAATAGAACAAAAAAAATACAATGGAAAATACACACATTACACAGAGATTTTTCCCCTGGAAACTCAAACCGGGAAAACCATCATATTCTATATTCATTCATAGTGATATATTGTTTATATTACAATATAGATACAAGAGTCAGCATCATCCAAAACCCTAACCCAATGACCTAGATTAGTCAACAACCTTAATTCCTTAACAAAAAATAGAAAACCATCCACAAAAACCATGTGTCGGAAAACCTCCCAACAATGAACATGAAAATCGAGGTGACGCAAAAAATGAGGCAAAAATGTGACACGTTTCCAAGGAAAAAAAATTGTGTCAAAAAATGCAACACTAGATCTAGTCGTGCAAAGAATATAACACATACCCAACACCTACCGATACCTTAGATATGCTATATCAACCTATTGACACCTCAGATCCGCACTGGATATGTCCACTAGTACCTCAAATCTGCACTAGATCTATCCACTATTACCTCAGATCTGCTAGATTTGTGTGTTGATACCCCATATATGCACTATATCTATCCACTAGTACCTCAAATATCCTAGATCTACCTACTAGTACCTCAGATCTACTAGATATTCCTGGCAATCCCTCAGATTTACACTAGATTTGTCCACTAGTACATCATATTTGTTAGATTTGTCAGCTAATACCTCAGATCTCTTAGATATGTTTGTTGATACCCCAAATCTATTGTACGACCACTCTGCCTAACCAAAAACCCGCTACTCAACTACCCATAAATATCTCCTTCGATTTCTGGATGCTTGGTTTTCTCCTCTTGTTGTATTACTTACATTTTCCTATTTTGAACTTGGTCTCTAGATGAAAGTTCTTCACCCTTCCTAAGATTCCCTCAAGTCAAAGTTCTTTGTGACTAAAACACTTGGAAAAAATCCTTCATTACTTCTAAGTGAATCACTCAAACACATAAGCAAAAGTCATTTTTTCTGGTATATGCCCTCTTGTATATTTCTCCTTCACATAACCTTGTTTTTATAATATTGAATTAACTGAATCAAACTTAACCTTAATTTCCAAAGTGATTAACAATTCAAATTATATTACAATTCTTAACCCATTGTAATTACATTACAGAAAAAGATACCCTACTCTACT
>JASDQU010027077.1:0-29477 GCA_032191745.1 Picea mariana
AACCATGACAAAATGATAATGAGTCATATTTACATCAAACACTATTGGGTCCAGTACCCAAAACTTTGTGCTATGGGTCTTTCTTCAAGGGTTGACATCAATGACAACCAACCTTAATCAACAAGACCGACCATCAAATCCTCAAGTACTTTTTGGAACAACGAATTTCGTCCCCGGAGAAACAAAAATGGGTGACTAAGCTCTTTTGATATGATTGTGAGATCATTTATAAAAAGGCCAAAGACAATGTAGTGGCAGATGCACTATCTCGAAAATATGAAGAAGAATGATCCCTTTTTTCTCTTTCCTTCATTGTACCCGATTGTCTCCAAGCTGTGCGCCATGAATGGCTTCAAGATCCCAAAATTTTGCATCCGATCCAGCAATTGCAAACCAATGGTCTAGCTCCCCTAAGGTACTCTTAGCTCTAGGAGGAGCTTTCATACAAAGGTAGTTTGTATTTAAGTAAACAATCAAAGCTTAAATCCACGGTACTTTCTGAGCTTCATGCTACACCCACAGTAGGGCACTTAGAGTTCACCAAAACATATGACAGGGTCAAATGCTCTTTTTTCTGGGATGGTATGAAACATGACATCCGCAATTTTGTCGTTGAATGTCAGGTGTGTCAACACAACAAGGGAGAAATAGTCAAATCTTCGAGCACACTACAACCGCTTATGATTCCACCTGCTATTTGGAAGGAGATCTCTATGGACTTTATTACTGGCTTACCCAAATCAAGGAATAAATCAGTCATAATGGTGGTTGTGGATCGCCTTTCCAAGTATGCTCATTTTTGCCTCTTCAACACCCATTTACTGCAACCATGGTGGCTCAAACTTTCATGGACCAGGTTTTCAAGCTTCATGGCATGTCGCACTCTATTGTTTCTAATCGTGACCCAAATTTCACAAGCAATTTTTGGGAAGAACTCTTTAAGCTACAGGGCACCCAATTTCATCTCAACACAACTTATCATCCCCAGACTGATGGTCAAACGAAAGTTGTCAACAAGTGTTTGGAAACATATCTGAGGTTTTTTGCCTCTGAAAAACAACATTAGTGGGCTCAATGGTTACCCCTAGCTGAATGGTGGTACAAAACTTCCTACCATACAGCTACTCACATGACTGCTTTTGAAGCGGTATATGGATAGAAACCGCCTTCAATTCTCTCATACTTACAGTGTACCTCAAAGGTCCAGGTGGTAAACCAAACACTTACAGTTCGATAGGATATTCTTCGTACCCTTAAAGAGAACTTGTTCATGGCATAGAATCGCATGAAGAAACAAGTAGATCAAGGTCACTCTGAACTTCAATTTTCATAAGGGGATCAAGTGTTTCTGTGACTGAAACCATACAAGAAAAATTCCCTCAAGGCCAAGCATTTTCAAAAGCTAGTGCCCAAATTTTATGGTCCTTATATAGTTCTCAAGTGTGTGGAACAAGTCACATATCAGTTAGCTTTTCCCAGTCAGTTGAAGATACATCTTGTTTTTTCATGTTTCATGCTTAAAGAAGGTGATTGGAACTAGGTGCCAAATTCAAACCAACCTTCTAGAGTTAGCTGAAGAAGGATCCATTTGGCTACAACAAGAAGTAGTTTTAGACCAGCGTGAGCATTGCCTGCGTTAGAGAACCATCAAGGGAGTGCTAGTCCAGTGGAAATATATGACTCCAACAGATGCCACTTGGGAACCAACTACCATTCTGCAGTAGTTTCCACATCTCAAGCCTTGAGGACAAGGTTGTTTTTAAGGGGGCGAACATGTTAGCATCCTAACCCACACATAGGTAGATCAATATAGTTGGATGTAATAAAGGTCAATATTAATAAGGCCTTTCAATAGAATAGAATAATGAGGATATAAGAAGATCTAATAGAAGCTTCCACTTCTAGAAGGATATTCCTCTAGATGCTTCTCTTGATAGACATATTTAGTATAAATAAGGGTCAAGGTTATGAAAACCCTATCTTGGAGATTATTGTAACAGAGCACTGCTCAACTGGAGGTTTCCCCCTCGAAGAGGCCCATGAACATCGCTTTCTAAATCAAAGTGCTATTTCTATTGTTGTTCTTATATCATTTATGTGTTATTCTGGAGATTATACTGGTTATATTACTATTATCTTTCCATTTCTAGCATTCTATTTTTGTTCTGCATATTTATTATATCTGGTATCTTGCATAAATCCCCTATGCCTCTAGTGAAAAAAAAGCTTGCCTCCACTTCCCAAAACGACCAAGTTAAAATGGAATATTATGTTCCCTGCGATGATGATCCTCTTCCCTTCAGAAGATTTTCTATAGAAACTAGGATTCAGGCCCCTAAAACCACTATGCAAGGGGTGGAAGGTACCAAAATCGATCCTATGGAAAATGAAAAAGGAAAACTTCCTGCGAATGGAAGATTACCTTCCCCTCCAAGGAACAGGGTTCCATGGACTCCAAACAAGGTAAATTTTTCTAATAATCCACCTCCCTGCTTCCCAATACTGGGACCTTTTGAATACATAGTGAAGGTCCCCACCCACATGACATTATTAGATGCTCTTAGAACACTTGCTCAGTTTGAAAAACTTTCACATGTTCTACAAGAACCTCCTACTCCACGAATAGAACAAAGAGTTCTTCTTTCCAAAGTGTCCTCTTCTCAACCTAAGGAATCACATGATGTTATTTATCTAGACCCTAGGGTTCCTCCTTTCTATATCTCAGTTATGATTTCTGATTTTGTGCTGCATAATTGTGTTGCTGACATAGGCATGAGGCACAATGTCATGCTCCTTCGAGTCATGAGGATACTGAGTCTTGAATGCATGGACCCATGTAAATATCTGCTATCCTTGGATTCAAGGACTATAGAAACTGTTAGTTACATCAAGGACTTATCCATTACTTTCAACCAAGCTCTGGATGTGAGCATACTCATAAACATGAACGTAACAGACATACCTGAAGAACATGGCATGATTTTAGGGAGGGAGTGGTCCAACACAGTAAAAAATGGTTGTTAGTTCATGGAAGGAACCCACTTCACCTTTCCTCATAAAGGTGTTGAATTTGTCATTAAAAGGTAACAAAAATACCAAGAGCATGTTGTACTTGCTTCCTATAATACAAAACATGTGTCTTTTCAAGACACAGGGATGGGTACGTATATTGTGTTATATGAGGAAGATGCACATGTCCCTCCTTCTGAGTTGGAATAAATGGTGTGGAGCATGGATTTTGAAGGTGCTAAATCCAAGCATCGATCTGGGTCTAGGGTCCTTTTGTGTGATCCCAAGGGGAAGGCAATCCCTTTCTTTTTTCAATTAGAATTCCCTAACACTAATAATATGGTTGAATATGAAGTGTTAGCTCAAGGCCTCCAAAAGGCCTTAGACTTAAGAATTCTCCACTTGTTGGTAAGCGGGGATTCCAAATTGGTTGTGAATCAAATGGTTGTGAATCAAATCAGAGATAGATATGGATTTCATAACCCTCGCCTCAAACAATACCCTTGAAAGGATAAGGAACTTACTGATAAGTTCTTATCTTTCAATATTCAAGCCATACCTAGGGCCACAAACCACATAGTTGATACTTTGGCCTTGGTTGGTTCATGCTTCACTTCGGATTTCATAAGGTATATCAAAGATATAAAATTCCAAATTTTACATAGACTTGCTTTACTTGATAACATTGATTATTGGCAAGATTTTTATACCGACGAACAAATATGTAGGTTCCTTAAAAACAAGGAGGAATTCGAATATTTACATATCATCCATGAGTTGGAAGAGGAAACTGGGAACATAATCCAATTGAAGGCAAATAAAATTCCTCATGGTTTGTCTATACTGGAATCCATGTTTGATTACAATGATGCCACTACCTATACACCTAGTATTGATAGTGAATTTGTTAGGAAGGTGTAAGAAGCCATCTGTATAAACCTGATAACTGAGAAAGATACAAAACTGGTCTATATAGGGTCACAGTGTTCTCCTTCTGAGACTATTCAATTCACTGAACTCTTGAAAGATTTCAAGGATGTTTTTTCTTCGTCGTATGAGAATCTCAAGGTTTTCGATATGTATGAGATATTCCATGCCATACCCATAATCCTTGATTCGAAACCTTACAGACAGAGATAAAGAAAGAAAAAACCTTCTTCGAAATGAAATATTAAAGATGAATTAGAGAATATGGAAGCATCTGAGGTCATATACCATGTTTGTTACTCACAATGGATATCCAATTAAGGTTCTCGTTAGGAATAAAACTGGTGATATTCGTTTGTGTGTTGACTTTCGACATTTGAATAGGGTGTCCCTAAAAGACAAATACCCTGTCCCACCGATGGAAGAGACCCTCCAACAAGTCTCCAAGGCTTAGATGATATCCCTTTTAGATGGTTTCTCAGGTTACAATCATATAGCCCTCAATCCTTCTGATAGTCACAAAAATACCTTCACTACTTGTT
This sequence comes from Picea mariana, assembly GCA_032191745.1. Lineage (NCBI taxonomy): Eukaryota > Viridiplantae > Streptophyta > Pinopsida > Pinales > Pinaceae > Picea > Picea mariana. The sequence continues at coordinate 4,479 of JASDQU010027077.1, forward strand.
GGGGCACATATGCATATAACAATATTTCTTTTGGCTTGATTAATGCTGGGAACACCTTTCAATGTGCCATGACCATTGCTTTCAAAGGCTTATTGGGTAAGATTATTGTTTTATAATTCAATGACCTCACATTCTTTTCCAAAGAATGAAGTAGTCATTTTGATCACCTCAGGCAGGTTCTTCTTAGATGTCGTAGGTTTTGAATATCTTTAAATCCTAAGACAACCATTTTTGGTGTTATGGAGGGAAAACGTTTTGGTCACACCGTCTCTTGAGAAGGTGTCATAGTTGATCCCAAGAGAGTGGTAGCAATCAAAAAAATTCCCTTACCTACTAATAGAAAAAATGCAATCTTTCTTTGGAAAGATAAACTTCATGAGATACTTCATTCCTAATTTTTCTCAAGTAGTCAAACCTCTAAATCAACTTATGAAGAAGGAAATTCGGTTCAAATGGGACCCCCCTACCCATCAAGATTTTGAATCCATTAAGAAATCCATTGCTTCGATCCCTCTAAATACATTGTCATGTGCACTAATTCATCAAAGGAGACAAGTTCTGCAATCTTATTTGAAAAGGATCATGAGGAAAATCTTAGTCCAATCGCCTTCATGAGCCAAAATTTGAAGACACACCAAGTGAACTATTCTACATTGGAGAAACACATATATTCTTTGTATAAATCCTTGGAGAAATTCCAACATTACATCCAAGGCCACAAAGTTCAGGTTTTGTGCCTACATCTCTCTTAGTCACTTCCTTGAATCAAACTAAATTGCATAGTAAATGGTCCAAATGGATAGTGCACATGCAAGATTATGACTTGGAAATTAAAATGATGAAACCATAAGGGGGACATGGTTGGATAAATTCCTAACCCAATCCCACCCCTTGGTCATAGTTGAACCACCTCAAGTAGATGACATGATTTCTTTCAAAGAACTAGTTAACAAAATTGATTTATCCTCAGAACCATGGTCTGGACCTATCATGTGTTTTCTAATCAATGGTGTTTTCCCACTGGAAATGGATATTAAATCCAAACGAACAATTCATTTACAAGTTGTCCGGTATGTTTTACAAGACCAAATCCTTTACCAAAGAAACCTTGATTTTTTTTTGTCACAATGTTTGACTCTTGAACAAGCCCAAATGGCACTTGAATAATGCCATTATAGGGTTTGTGGAGGTCACTTTTCATCCAAAAACACTGCAGCAAAAGTTTTACATGCATGTTACTTTTTTCCTTCACTCCACCAAGATTCCCATTTACTGGTTTGAAAATGAGAAGCTTTCCAACGCTTCACTTGGAAGAAAAAGTTAGCTTCCTTACCTCTTAGGCCTATTGAATTCCAAGTCCCTTTCCCAAGATGGGGCATGGAATTTATTGGGCCAGTTTCACATCCTTCCAGTGCTGGTCACATATTCATCTTAACAACTATAGACTACTTTACAAAGTGGGCTGAGGCAATTTCTCTTAGGAACACTACGAGTCATTAGGTGGTAGAATTCGTTGAACGTAACATTTTATCTTGTTTGGGAACCCCTACTGAGAAACTAACTGATAATGGATCAGATTTAATGTCTAATGTCATGCTTCACCTTGGTGTCACATATGGCATCCAAATTTTCTGATCTTCCACCTACTACCTCCAAGGTAATGGATTGGCCCAATAAACAAATAAAAATATGATTCAGATGCTTAAGAGAACATTCAAAGATAAAAAGTGTGATTGGCACACAAAGTTAAACGTTTCTTTATGGGATGATCATATAACCCTTAATACAACAATGAGCCAAAGTTCTTACACTCTGGTGTATGGAGCCCCTATTGTCCTATCTGTTCACTTACAAATTTCAGTCTTGAGTTTGGCTATTGATGAGGAAGAAGATGATTTCCAACATTTATAGCATTGTTTAGACACACTCATCGAATTAGAAGAGGTACGAAAATATGTGTTCCAATACCTTCAAAAGAACAAATACATTGTTAAACATTCCTTCGATAAAAGAGACACAATGGTAAATTACAAAGTAGGAGATGATGTCCTAATGTGGGACATATCACATGAGGTCCTATCCAAAGATCACAAGTTTGATTCTTTATGGTTGGGTCCTTGCACGATCTACAAGGTTTTAGGGACAAATGCTTTCAGAATAAAAACCTTGGATGGAAAACCATTTCAATTCCCTATGAATGGTCATCACCTAAAGTTATTTTATTCCTGAGAGACCTCGCCATCTTGTACATAAGTCACCACTTATTCATTTTTTGTTTTTTTGTATCCAGTGTTGTTGATTTTCCTTCTTTCATGTATTTGATGTTGTCGTTTTTATGCTTGTATATATCTCCTTGGTTTCAATTTTGAGCCTTTTTCTTGCTTGGTTTAAATTTCAAGTCTTTTTTCTTGTTTGATTTCGATTTTTTAGTATAAGCCCCCTTTTTTTATTTTTCCCTTGGTTTTGGTCTTTTTCATTTTAATGTCGGTGGGTGTCTTCTTTTTGGTTTGTCTGGTGTTCAATGGGAAGGGTATTGTCCTTGTTATTGTATGGCTATTTGAAAAGAATGCACCCTTAGGAACCCTTTTATCATGCTTGGACTATGGGAAACTATGACTTAATATCATCTTAAATAGGAGTAAACATGATTGTTATTTAATCAAAGTCAGTGAGGAAAGTCTAAGAGGATATCATATCATTCTCTAGTGAATCTAAAAACCATGATGGCATGATGGATTACATAGCTATGTGATTGAAACTACACTTTACCTGATGACTTACAAATCTGATTTTTCCAAGAAATGATCGTTTTTCCTACAAAAATTCCATCACTTGTGATCACTGTGATATTTCAACACCTACTGCTAAAAGTTTTTCATATTTATTTAGTCCCTTGATTGACTGGTTTGCTTGCTATTTTTTCTCCAGTGGGTCGCTAATTTCAAAAGATCCTTGTTTGCTTGTTTGTGTGTCGAAAATAGAAGGTATGCATGAGACTTTGTGTTGATCCAATGTTCACCTTAAGTCTCGATTCTCACAGTTAAGCCATAATCTGGGTGAGGGACTCGTGTCACTTGGGCCACATTGCTCAACAAAACCCAGGTTAGTATTCCCATTCTTCTATCTTATGTCAATATTAGTATAAATTTTCTCGTATATATTTACAACACCACTTTTATTCTTTGGTTATCCCTATTGTGAAAAATGTTCCTTATACTACATTTGAATCCCCCCCCCTCATCAACCTTGGTCACATAGAAAGTATAAATTTCCACCGAGTATTCGCTCCTATCATGCAGGTGATCCCATTGTTCTACATGATTTGGATGAAATTTCCCCTCCGGTGCCAAGAATTTTGACCCAAAAATCTACTTTGGGCTTAACATGGTGTTTAACACCTTCATTCCTCCACAAACTCTGGAATGTGCTATGGTTCTTGTCAAAGACAGTGGTGGGGCTCGTAGATATTATGGAATTTGCCATTGAAAAAGTATCATTTGAATTCATTCAGAGGGTTTGTATCTAAGTATGTAAATACTTTTCAGGCACTAAAGAGTATCAGGTAAAAAGGTCAAGTCAGTTGGAAACAATCCATGTGAGTGCAGGGTTGTTGCATTCAGCTAGGTCAGTGCTTCCGGGATTAGTTGAGAGATAATGAGGTCAAATGAATATAAAATTAATAGTTTTTGATACTCTACTATCACCTTATGGGAATAATTATAACAACCATTGTCATCACTATGTCCATCAAGATCTTAAACAGTACCTAAACGAGCTCATCCCGGCCTTGCTCAGCTTGTCAAGGGACCATGTTATTTTCCCACTAGCTGAGGCCTTCTCGATTTAATTTTTGAGTTCTGAAACCCTCCCACATCATAATTCCTCATGTCAATATTGTTCATTTCATATTTTATGGGATAACAACGTAGTTTGCAAAAATTTTATCATTGCCCCCTCTCGCTTGTCACTAGGAGGGTCCCGTGGGGACGGGGTCCTTTCGCAAAGAATAAAATGAAATATGGTCACATTTTTGGAAATACAATTATTCCATATTATATGTATTAGTACGATATTTCGAATGGGCTGTCATGGGCTCGATTCCGAGTCCGTATGACCCCCACTACGAAGGACGCGAAGTTAGCATCACCTGAATGTCGAAAACCAATAGTTGTGACTTCCTAGTATGATTATGTTAATATTTTTGTTTTAAAATGAAAATAAAACCTAGGCATGGTGTACATAAGTGTTATACATTTCCAACGTTATATCTCATGCTTGGTTTCGACCCTCGGTTGGTAAGAACGAGCCTTCACAAGTTCATGACCACTTTTGGACACCAGATTGATTGCAGTGGTTCGAGGGTAACAAATTTCTATTAAAGAGTTTTAAATGAGAGCTTTGAAAATCCCACACTGTAATGGGCTCAGATACATTTCAAACGGCTCCTTGTTTTCCTTATTTTGACCTTAGATGGCTCGGTTAGAGATGTCACACGTTTCTCAATTATTTCAGGGAAAGGAGGGCATCGAGCTCATGTAGGAGGGTTTCATGGCAGATAAAATAGCCATTATTGACATCAACACTCCAATATATGGCCCCCTCATAGAATGGCCACCTCATTTTACTCAATTGGATATTGTATGTCGATATGGTGCCTTTCGCAAGATTGTGTGTCATCTGGGCCCACAAGCAAGTCAAGGGTTTTAAGTGGCAACTATTCTGGGCCAAAATTGAGGGGTGAGGTGGCATTTTTTAGATTGGTGACCACATATTCTTGATGGGCTCATTGAGACATTTCTAACGACTTCGTCTCATCTGGAAACTTTTTTGGGATAAGGGAGGATAGTCAAAAGTCAAAGTCAAAGTCAAATTCAAATTTTGACATGGCATAATTCTCGAGAAATATTAAAAAATAGTGGAAAAATAATATAAAAAAAATAAGAAAATTTAGGAAATCATTGAAAGGAAGTGCAACCTCCCTCATGCAATATTGAGGATTTTTTTTTCTTTTGGAAAAATAAAAAATACAAAACCCTCCCTCTCCCCTCTCTCGAGTCATTTTGGAATTTTGGCCAAGGGGAGAGGGAGCTATGCAACATGTCTTCAATGGAAGATGAAGGCTTATTGACAACAAATGTAGGTATTTATAGGGAAGGTAGACATAACCATGCACCAACCTTCAGACACAGAGCCAAGTAACCCCCCATCATGCCCAATTCAAAAAAGAAAGAAAAAACTTGTTGGTTATGGTAGATTTTTTAATGGAAAAATGTTATTTAAGCCTTCAAAATGGTTGTTTTAGTGCCAGTTCAGATAAATAGAGTGTTGGTTTATGTTTGGTTGTTGGTGTGCAATTTCATTAATTTATTGTGAAAAAAATTCAAAGGGGAGGGGATTTGGACCCCTCTTGGGCACCATGCCCAAGTCTCCATGCCCCTTTAGAGAATTAAATTTATGAGTTTGGTTGAGTATGTAGGCCTATGGATGGCCATTTGTAGAGCCTGGGATTTGAACCCAAGACCACTCCCTTTACTCTTCTTAGAAATTCCTATAAAATTGCCCATAAGTAAAAAAGGAGGGGAGGGGGTTTGAACCCAAGACCTCCCGTCCCTTTTGCGTAGTTAAAAAACCCAAAAAAAATTGAAAAATCAAAAAAATATTTTTGTGATGGTCGGCCACCCATCCACCACCAAGATTCCACCACCCATAATACATCCTCCTCCACCTCTGCGCATGGCCATAACCCCCACACCAGTCCTCCTCCTTCACGTGTAGTCCAAAAACCTCACACCAATCTGCTCCCTTCCTTCCACTCCTCCACCCAACACCACCTCCTTTCCCTCCCTCCTCCTCGACCTCCTCTTCTCCCTCCCCCGTGCATCAATGCACGCAGGCCATGACCCCTGCCATCTCTTCCTCTCCACTCCACCTCTATGAAATATCGGTTCCCTCCATCTTCCTATCTTCCCCTCTTCCCCAAAGCCCTCAACACCTCCCCCCATTCTCCCTCAACCACCTGCTACACTCTCCATCCTCTCATGCGTGCGGCCCCATCTCCCCTCTCCTTACCCCAAAAACCCCTCTTACCCTTTGTGTGGCCTCCCATCCCTCACCCCCATTCCTGCTCATCCTCAATTCCTCCACCTCATAGCAAGCCCTTCACCCCTCTCCATACCACACATCCCCTCACTCCTCTCACCTGCACCAAAACCACCTCCTCCCTCCTCCAACCACTATGGGCTCCATCTGGGTTTCGGGTTGGTCGTACGGGCAACCAGGAGAGTAGGGTGGGGGGTTTTAAAAATTGTATTTAGTTTAACTTAAATTGAAATTTTATTATATAGTTTGTTTTATATATTTTTTAATTTATTTTTAATTTTTAAAAAAAATATTTTTTATTTTTATTTTTATTTTATTATATATATATTAATACATTATATATATATATATATATATATATAATAAAATTATTAATAAAAGTTTATAATAAAATTAAAAAAAAAAATATTTATATATTTAAACTATATATTAAAATTTAATTCCCTCGCCCCCCCTTAAGAGTTACTAGACTTTTTAATTGCATAACGTCGCCATACGGAGGAGGAATTTCTCCCATAAATAGTCGAAATGATTGGCGAGAAGTCAAGAATGCATCCATGGCAATCACCTCCCCAAATTCAGCCTAGAATTTTAGTGGCACATCCTAGAGCGACAGGGACTCATTATTGGCCCAAGAAGAACATGCCAAAAGGAGGCCTAATTGGGGACCTTTGAGGCCAAATTGAGCCCGATGAGGAAAACCCATTTCATATAAAGGTATCTATTCTTGTATAAACCTTTCAATTGTGGTGTCTAGCCCATAATTTTTTCCCAATTTCAAAATTTTTCCTGATTAGTCTCTCGACCAACTCCTTCCTATGTATGTTTATGGGGTCATATCTTACTCATCCAGAGTCAGATTTGCGCCCAAAGAAAGGTAGCATAAAGGTAGAAAATAGAGATACAACATGGGAACAAGAAAAATAATTTTTTAGGTTGTTTTTTATAGGGTTAAATCCTCTCAAGGTTCAGGCCCAAGGGGTCTCTTTGTCTAAACAAGCCCAAATCCAGGTCGTGCTTCAGTCAACTCACAAGGAAAATTATAGGAAACAAAGGGGCGGTATAATCAGGTCTGAAAATTTCATGAACAGGGAGCATTTCCTTACATACAACGACCAAAGCCCAAAGGCCCCTCCTAAAAAACTCTGCAATTTACCCACACCTTAGGGCTTCATCCCGGTGAATATAACATCCATGGATGGCTGGGAACTGTCCTAAATCACCTCGTATACATCTGCAAAACATCGCAACAATCAAAGAGTCTTTGGGATGGCACAAATCCCAAGGAAAATGATGATGTGGAATATTAATTTTGTCATTGAAAAATGACTTTTTGTAATAGTTTGGTCTCGCATAATTTTCTTTTTGGTATGTATACATTGTAATTAAGAGGTCAAATAAGATTGGATTTGATCCATTTTGGATAAGATTCGCTTTTAGGATAAGTTTATGTTTTGGTAAAAAGACAAAAACACTTTAGGTTCAGTTCACTTGTCACTTTCCAAAAAGTGACAAGTGTCTTGTGACCTAACCCTAACCTTTCACCTCTCCTTTATAAATAAGAGGGATGGAATTGTAAAATGAAGAGGATGAATATAGTAACAAATCTCTGCTAAAATTTTCTGATGACTCTTTGTGTCTGTGATACTTGTTAAATTTTAGTTGTTGGACATGTCACTTGTTGGTTAAGTGTTGAGGGGTATAAGTAAATACTTCTTATGTTATCTATCTATAGGAGGGATTGGTTAACTAGGTGTTTGTTGTTGGTTCCTTGGGTTTAACTTACTTTCTTTCATTTTCTAACATCTTTGTTTAACTTTTTTGATGTGTTTTAGTGAAGATTTTCTGAAGTATTCAGTTTTTTTCATCCTTAGATAATGGTTGGGAGTCCTATAGCCCCTTAGGACATCCCTTAAATAAGCTTCTTAGTTGGTTGTTCATATTCGTTTGCTTCCTTATCTTGTTCATGTACATGTATGTTATGTTTCCTACTATTAACCTTGTTGTCCCAAACAGGAAAATTGATCATTTTGGTCAATTTATCCCCACGAGACAACCATCTTAGTTGGTTGTTATCTATCTTTTATTTATAAATTTCAGTTTCATTTTTTTCATTTTTTTCATAAACAAACACTAAAATTTCATTGTCTGCCTGCAAGGATATAATCTGGTCACCTCTTCTGCTTCTCCTAAGTGGTTGGGGACCACCTAATGACCTGTTTGAGGCAAAGGGGCCAACATGATAGCAAATAAATACATCAAATATGATCAGTAAATCCACCCAATCACTCTCATATTCACCTTATATTCACTAGCACTGTTTCCAAAAATTTTGGCACATATACCCATATTGATATGTTTTTCTTGTGTAGATAGTTTGAGTAGTTTACTTATAAATTTCTCTTTATAAAAGTATGATTTGTACTTTTGTAACTAACCATCACTATTTTGAATTCATATAAGTAAACTTCCAATCTCCATAGATGGAATCAGTTGGGGCTTTTAATGCACATGGTGGTCTTGCCACTCACAAAGAGCCTCAACCCATTCCTTTGGCTTGAATGGTATAATTGTTTACTTGCAAATTAGTTGATTTTTTCATCTTTCATTGTACATTTTCTCATACATTAATATACATGTGGCTGCCCCTAAAGGGGCCATGCAAAAATCAAAAGCTAAAACACTAAAAAAACTGGAAAAAAATGTAAAAGAAAAGAAGGGGTTTGCCCCATACACTTAAAACAAAACCTATACTATTTAACTATATACGTACACATATTATTCATCCATGGCATAAATGTCACATACGTATTTACGTTTTTTTTGTATAATGTTTTAGATAGATTTCAATTCATTGACGAGGAGGCACGCTTGTGAAAGAAAGATGTGACCTCACCACGTGGATGGCCTGGTACTTTATTTCGAGCAATTTCAATTTCATAGAGTACTAAGTGTCGAAGCGAGTGAGTCTTCATCAGGAGACCCTCAGAAGTTGTCTAGTTAGTATAAATACAATGTTTTTTCTTTAGTACCACATGCTCAAGGAGTTGAATAGCTCAGATTGGTTGGAATACTACTCTACTTGGGTAAGCTCAGCTAAAACTCCCTTTATGGGGATCATGGACATCTTCCTTTTCGTAAGTATCCTTCTTCCATCCAAGAGGATTTAAGATCCCAAAATAGCTAGTGACAAGAAGTGGCTAATCCCTCCTTCTCTGAACTGCATGGATCACTCTTCAACCTAACCACTGAGGTCTACTAAGACTACTATTCTTATACTTGTTGGCATAGTTTCGGGATGTGTTTTCCTGATCGGGATAACCTTTACAACAATGTGGTGGCCAATGCATGTGTTAATAACTAAAAATTCACCAACAAAATACATTTTAAGTCAAACCCTTTGTCAATCTGCCCTTCATCCATGAACTGAAATTGCAGTTGTAAATACTCTCCCAAGCATAGTTGTAACAACTTGTAAAAAGGTTGTCCATCTTAATTTACATCCCCCTTTTGATTCGGTAATTTTTCAGGATCACTTCATGGGTCACCCCAGGGGGTACCAAGCCATTACGGGCTTGTTTCCCTACCTTAAAAGCTTTGAACAACTTGTTGTTCGCAATTTAGAGCCATCTGAAAAAAATTGGTTGTAGCTTTTAAGCTCACATTTCACCCTTATTTTCTACTTTTTCACTTCAGGCATCCACTAGTCTGTTGTCCAGGACCTTGGTTTACCCCGCGAACCCATTCTAGGCCATTTTCCAAGGCTTTAAGGGAGTGAACAATGCATTGTTCTCTTTTTTTAGTTTTCTATCCTAAAAATCAGCGAGCTTATTTTCATCCCATTTTCCATGATTGTCACCCCCTAGGCCATTTTGGCCATCCAGGAAGCTGAGGGAGGACAAAATCTAGGGTGGTTGGTCCTAAGAAGGAATTCTCGTAAGTCTTTCACCTCTCTTTTTCCCCCTCCATTACCGCCTTAGACGAAGGACCATATGAGGTGCGGGTAGTCTCTCCCTCATGCCAAGCTATCAAAGAGGTTGTAACTGGCTTCACAACTGGATAGGTTGGATTTGTCCCAATGGAAAGATTTTTCTTATAACACCAACTTGGGTATGAGTTTGAAGGTGTGATTGAAGATTGGTTGTGGCTTAGTTTTGATTAAGTGATGGAACATAACATATTTCAGTAGAAGATGAATATGCATATTATAGTAATACTATAGAAGAACAAGTGCACATACTTACATATAAATTGAGTACATGGAGGTTGGGGGAGTCATCGTAAATATCCTTTGCACCTAGTTTTCTTGATCCTTTGTGCACATATATAAAGACTCAAATTCTTTTGTAATATTTTGTATGAGTGGTTTATAATTGGAAAATTCCATAGTTTGTTCAAAAGTATTTTTTAAGCACTCTAACCATCGATATATATATATATAGAAAGGTCGTAATGTAATTAGAGAGATTGTTATGAGGTTAGGATGATCAAGAGTTAGAGAGCCAGTTAGAGTTACGTGTTGGAGTTATGTAATATCATTCTTGTTGTTAATACAATAGATCATTGCTATGATTGTATGTTTGTGTTTCTATTGTATCTATATGATCTCTCTATGTTTGTAATAAATCCAAATGTTGTTAGTTCAGATGGTTTAAATGAATGTGACTAATGAACTAATAAGGAATGTGACCTCCATTAAATCGTTAACACTCTATACCTTAATCATATGGAAACTATCATGCACACCTCAAGTGATACCTCCTTCCTCTTTGAAGGTTGAATATGATCATGCACTAGACTACATCAATCCATTGTTGGACACCTTCCAGGGACACCAGGTCTATCACAAAGCTAATACTTCATCTCCCACTTCTTGTCTCCCTCTCCCTCTCCCTATTCCTCTTTTTTGTTCTCTTCCCCCCTCCTCTCTATTACCCTTAGGTCGAACCCCATTGTAAATATAAATGTAATTGTACATGTAGGTTGATGATCAAGGATAATTTGGGGATACAGTTCCTTTGTATGTATGTATTTTGAGGCTAGAGTGCCTGTATGCTATATTGGGATAGTGAGCCAGAAGATGAAAGACCAACTAGCCTATTTTTTGTAAAATGCAATCACACTTAGTTTTAATGAAAACACATCACTATTGCAGACTAACCATGTAAAAGAGTATGGGGTGATAAACTCCACCAGAATGTGAAAGGGGGGCTAAGAGTATAGGGAAAAGAGGCTAAGCTAGGGGGCTTGATCCCAAAGGAATATTTTATTAATATTACCAAAAATGTATAAAGTATAAAGTATGGAATTTAAATCTATTATGAGTCCTTATGTTGAGGAACGTATCACCTTTTGAGATCAATGCTTAAACCAAAATTTCTCCTAAAAGTCTTGACTATGGCTCTCACCCTTTGAACAAAATGTGGTAAAAAGAAAAACCATGCCATGGACCAACCCCATCCTGTCCATGAGTTTCTTGGTTGACAAAAGGATGTCGAGGATTCTACTTTGGCCAATATTATCTTCTTGAGCTAGGAAAATTGGGATCTTAGCACTTTATGGAGATGAGGGATGGATTCATTATCCAACCTGTGTACACATCTTGTCATTGGGTACAATCCCTTTGTATTCCCCTAAGGGTAGAATGGGAAGGAAGAGGAAGATATCAGGTCATCGCTTACATAGATATCTCTTCCTTATCCAATTGATGGATGGAAAGATGTGCGGCCCCAAGCTAGTTCCCACATGAAAAGTGTCAGGCTGGGAACATGCAAATATAATTGGGGGAATTTAGTTCATCTCACCATATTCCCATTATCATTCGGAACTCACTACCTCTATGCTATTGTCATTTGTACATTCATGTTGCTAGTACCTGTACATGTACATGTACCAGGACCATCGTTAGATTTGGATCTTGACTGGAGAGGTGGGTTGTTAGGCCCGTAGGACATTTAAGAATCAGGTTTTTAGGCCCATAGGAAATTGAAGAAGCGGGTTGTCAAGCCCATGAGAATTCTCTCTAGGTGAGAGAATTGTTGGGAATTAATTTTCAAAGGTTCCAAAATGCATCTACATGTCTCTAAGACTTCCTATATGACCTGTTATTGAATCCATGGAAGGGAAGTGGGGCAGTCAAAGGAATATTGAGTAGAGAACGGGAACACTTCCTGGGGTGGGACAAGCATGTGGGGAATGAGAGAATATAGGTTGTTAGTTTGAGTTGACACATGTGTCTGAGTTTATATGTTTTTAGAGAGACCTTAGCCTATTTAGAAATCCTTTACCCAAGTGGAGTTGTATCCCCAGCTCAGGGGTGACCCACTGCTGAGATTTTATGAGCGGTGTGGTATAACATTGGGAGGAACGTGGAAGGTATACACATAGTTGGTGTTCTTTTTACTAAAGATAAGTGTCTAGTGTGTGTTAATTTATATGTTATGTTAATATCTATTCATTTATTCTTATGGGTTTTCTGTTTATGGTGTATTTGTATATAGTTGTTATTATTTTTCATTAATTTGTGCACTTGCAGAGAAATTTAGCTAATTAAAAGGTACCAGAGTTAGAAATTTCATATGGAATTTCCCAACATGAGTCTGGGGATGTTACAATGTGGTATCAGATCCCAGTTTTCAACACTGAGCTTGCATGGGCCATTTATCATAACGTAGAAGTGAAAATACAAACTATGCAGGCAAACTATTTGACATAAAGTCATAAGATGTTTGCAAACTGTTCAATAAAATTATTGTAGTGAAATGAAAGGAATTTTGCAAACAATTTGGAATAACTAAGCCTAGGAATTAAGTATAAGCAAATTTAGTCTCTAATTGAGCATATTTGGGCCTATAGATGGCTGAAAGTTGAAGTTACAGGGTGACCATGGCGTCCATGACAAAATTCAGGCAAATTTGGGCAAAAGAACCAATTCTCACAGAGTAATTCAAGATCAATTCAATGCACAAGAGGCAAACTTGAAGAGTAGGGGTTGGAATCCATATGTACAGACCCCAATTTGGTTGTATCGAGCTTAATTACAAGCTCTAATGGTGACCACAAAAGTAATTGCATAATGCCCATGATAAAAATTGGGCAAAAGTCCCCAATTCTATGATGGGAATTCTTGGATAATTCATGAGTAATGCAAGAAATTAACCAAGAACTAAAATCTCTAAATTTTAATGGCAAACTGAGAAATTTTTTTTGAATTTGGATGATTTTGAAGTAGGAAAAATAAAAATAAAAATTGGGTATTTTTCCATACGATGACATCAGCATGATGTGGATGCCACGTGTCAGCTGATGTGGTAGAATAAAGACATGTACTTCCATGGTGGAAGGTACATGTGGGATGGGATGACAGTTTGTAGGTGATGTCGAGCCATGTGGTAGGCCAACTGTTAGTCCCAAGAAAACGCAGTAATATCTTGTAATTTGTCTAAGTGTTAAGATATCGCAAAGTGTGTAGGGAATCAAGGGTATGGTATCCACGTGGAGTTGCGAACCCGTAATAAGAAGTGGAAAAACGACTAAATCCAAAGGATTTATCGAGCGAATGAGTGGATGTAGTTCTAAGAGTAAAATAAATATGGGATCACCTGAAGCCATGGTGAAATTTTGAAATTTGACTAAGTGTCAAGACTTCACGGGTGTGAAGGATATCATGGAGGTGATGAAGCATAAGAAAATGACCACGAACCCATCGTGATATCTTAGATAAAATGCCTAAGTATATGTGTATAATGGATAGGGTGGAACACCACGATGCCTTTTGGAGGAGGCATAAGTTATAACATGAATGAAACAAATTCATGAGACCGCAATAAAATTAAGAAAAGTTTTTAAGTATGGGATCAAGTTAATGGCGACAAAACACGAGAGTGTATTTTGGACGCCATAGAAGTTTGGAGGGAAGAAATGAAGACCTTAGACCCACTCTGAAATATTTTAGCGGTCAAGATCTAAATCAAAGATAATTGGACGATGGTCGAGCATCGAAGCTAGGATGCTTGAGCTAACGAAAGTATCTTCCCTATCATGCCATTAATAGTCTTCATGCTCAAAGATGTTGAATTGGGAAACGAGAATTAGTCATGTGTATTCTTGGACAATGGAGTCCATGTATTCACTCAAGAATGTATAAAACAAATATTATGAATTCACAAGAAATCAAAAATAAATTATTTATGATAAAATTATGAAGAACATGATGTTGCATAAAATGATGGATTTGTTAAATTTTTGTAGCCTTACAAATACTATTCCATACACATTTTGCAGAACCAATAAACTAATTTGACGTAAGGATAATTCAATGGGAAGATCAGTAAACCAAGACATGGATGATTCTCAAGGAACTTACAATTATGAAGATGAAGGAAAAATGTTTGGTATGGACATGGATGTTGTAGTAACAGAATCCAATAGGAATGTAGAAGATGGAATGGAAGAAAGCATGAAGTTGGTAGAGACCATAAATTTTTTGCAAAAGGATGTCCAAAGTTATAAAGCTGATAACGAGAAGCTTATGAAAGACAAGGAGTAGAAAGAAGGCTTTAACATCAAGTTAATGTAGAGATTATACAAAATAGATAAGAAAATGGATAAGGAGACCGATTCAATCAAATTAGGGAGTAAACAGTCTCATGATAAGAGGATAATAACCAAAAGTGTTGGTAGGAACAATCATCACTCCCCAATGCATTCAACTAGGAGAACACATGATAGATAAAGTCCATCCTCTTTCAATAAGCATAAAAACAAGTCTAGAGTGGATGAGCTACATGTAGAAATGAATAAAATCAAACCACTTACATTTGATGGTGAACACAAGAAGGATGAGGATGTTGAGACTTGGTTGTTGGGAATGACAAAGTATTTTCATTTTCATAATTACTCTTCGTAAGAAGGAGGAAGAATTTCCATACATCAACTCAAAGGAAAAACATTCAAAAAAGTACTTAACCAAATGATATTGTGATAAGAAGATGAAGGATTTATTTGAACTCAAGATTGGGAGTATGAACATAGATGAGTATGAAAGGGGGTTCTTAGAGCTGCTAAAATATGTTTCTTTCATTAAGGATGAACAAGTTAATATTTAGAGGCACCTAAGTGGGCTGCCATCATTTATTAGTGACAAGATACATTATGATGATCCCAAGACACTAGAGGAAACCATAAGGAGAGATAAATGCTTTTACAGTCAACATAGACGAATACCAACTTTCCAAAAGGCATGGGAAGATGAGAAAAATAGAAAGATAGAAAAAAGGAGGAAGGGGACAAAGCCACCATTCTTCTGAAATAATTCTCAAGGACAGCCAACTCCTAAGAAACCCAAGATGATTGAGACAATGGGGAAAAGACAAAGGAAACCACTTATTCAGTGTTGGGGTTGTGGGAGAGATCATATGTACATATATTTCCCTCACAGAGGTGAAAAGTGAGGATTGTTCACAATGCACAGCAAGATGAAATAGTGAAGGGCATGGGCAGAAATGTACCTAGGATATACGCAGGTTTGGATAACAAGCAAGATGAGCTTCAGTCACATATGATTAAAGTGGAAGGTAATATCAACAACCAACCCATTGTTATTTTGGTTAATTCGGGAGATAGTCATAGTTATCTAGATCCTAATATAGTGGAAAGATTTCATTTTCCAAGAAGCAAGCTTGGTAAACCTTGGATGGTGCAGCTAGCTACAAGAGATAAAAGGAAGATTAATGAGATGGTTAAGGCATGCTAGATGGACATGAATAGATTAAGAACAAGGGAATATTTGAATATCATAATATGACTGCCTAATCAGTATGGATTGGTTGGACCAACATCATGTTGTTCTAGATTTTTATAATAAGGATTTTACATGCTTCAATGAAGAAGGGAATTTGAGGACAGTTCAGGGTATTCCAAGAGCAATAACCATCGGAGAAGTTTCAACCTTTCAACCGAAGAAAAACTTTAGGAAAGGATGCCAATTATTTTCAGCACATATTGAAGAGGAACCTAAGGATAAAGTACCAAGTATTGAATATTATACAGTCCTAAAAGAGTTTGAATATGTATTTAAAGAAATATCGGGGCTTAAACCCAAGAGAGATATTGATTTCTCCATAAATATGATGCATGGAAAATCCCCAATATCCAAGAATCCTTATAGGATGAGTACACTAGAGTTGCAAGAGTTACAAATTTAGCTAGAAGAACATTTAAAGAGGGGGTATATACACCCAAGTGTGTCACCTTGGGGTTCCCTGGTATTATTTGTGAAGAAAAAGGATTGAAACTTGAGGCTTTGCACTAACTTCTGGAAGTTGAACAAGGTAACTATGAAAAAAAATATCATTTACCAAGGATAGATGATCTCTCTGATCAGCTGAAAGATGTTAAGGTATTCTCTAAGATTTATCTCACGTCGGGTTATCACCAGGTAAGAATTAAGGAAGAATAAATTAGCAAGACTACCTTCATAAAAATGTATGGCCATTATCAGTTCACATTGGTTCCATTTGGGTTATTAAATGCACCAGTTGTCTTCATGTGTTTAATGAATGGTATTTTCAGAGAATACTTGGATACGTTTGTCATTGTATTTTTGGATGACATAGTTATTTATTCAAAATATGAAGAAGAACATGAGCAACACTTGAGGATGGTGCTACAAGTATTGAGAGAACATCAACTATTTGAAAATTTTAACAAGTGCTTATTCTACGAGAGGCAGATACATTACTTGGGGTATATTATTTCATAGAAAAGGATAGCAGTGGATCCAGAGAAGATAAAATCCATTGAAGGGTGGCCAACACCAAGGAATGTATCTAAGGTGAGATCATTCATGGGACTTGTAGGTTACTAAAGAAGATTTATTGAAGGATTCTCAAATATTTCACACCCAGTCACTTCCTTTCAAAAGAAGGGTGTGAAGTTTGAGTGGACATCAGATTGTGAAAGAAGTTTTCAATACTTGAAGTATGTGTTTACTAGTGCTCCAATATTGACGATTGTTGATCCAAATTAAGACTTCATTGTATGCAAAGATGCATTTAAATAAAGAATTGGTGGAGTTCATACTCAAAATGGACATGTGGTGTGCTATGAATCAAGAAAATTAAAGGAACATGAAAGACATTATGCTACTCATGATTTGGAATTGGAAGCCATGGTGCATGCCTTGAAGATGTGGAGGCACTACCTCATGGGAAAAATACTTGAGTTGAGGACAAACCATAGTGGTTTTAAAATATTCATTTGGACAACCAACTCTAAATGCCGAGAAAATAAAGTGGGTAGAATTCCTCAATGAGTATGACTTTGATATAAAGCATATCAAGGGTAAAGAGAACAAGGTGGATGATGCAATCCACAAGAGAGTGCATGAGATGTATTCTACAACCATTAACATGTACATATCATATTTGAAAGACAAAATTACAGAGGCTACAAAATCAAATCTACAGTACATGGAAATAAAGATAAATCACAACAAGGTATTTTGTAGTAGAAAATTGTGAATTTAGAGTTAAAAGATGATGAAATTATTTTGTACAGAGGCATAATTTATGTGCCAAATTGTTAGGAATTGAAAAATATGATATTAAAATAAATGCATAATGTTCCTTATATTGGACACCTAGGTTACAAGAAGACTATTAAAGTTGTCAAGAGCCAATATTATTGGTTAGGTATGAAGAAAGAGGTTGATGATTTTATTTTCAAGTGTTTGGAATGTCAACAAGTCAAGGATGAGCACAGACACCCGGCTGATATGATACAATCATTACCCATTCCTAAGTGGAAACAGGAATTTGTAACAATGGATTTCATCACCAAGTTTACCATAACAACCAAGCAACATGATTCCATCATGGTGGTGGATAACCTTACTAAAGTTGCCCATTTTATTCTAGTAAAGCTCACTCATAAGGAAACCAACATTGTTGATATTTATATGAGAGAAATTGTTCAACTACATGGTATACCCAAGAAAATTGTGTCTGATAGAGATCCAAAATTCACATCAAATTTTTGGAAAGGATTATTAAAAGGATTGGGGACCAATCTGAACTTTAGCACAACCTATCATCTAGAGTCAGATGGGAAAACAGAGAGGGTTTATCAAGTGATTGAATATATGTTGAGGATGTATGTGATAGATAAACCATCCAAATGGGAGGATTATTTCCATTTGGTTTTTGATTATAACAATGGGTATCAATAATCTATAAATATGAGCCCATTTGAATCACTTTATGGCATAAAGTGCAACACACCAGTGAGCTAGGAAAACCCAGCAAACAGAGAAGTGGTTGAACCAGAATAACTTAGGGAAATGGAAGAGCAGATGGTGAGAATAAAACAATATTTAAAGGTTTCCCAGGACATGCAGAAAAGTTATTCTGATAAGGGTAGAATTCACAGATATTTCAAAGTGGTTGACCATGTGTTTTTAAAAGTAAAGGCCAAGAGAAGTTCTGTGAAGTTGGGAAATTGTTCAAAACTGGTAGCTCGTTATTATGGGCCATTTGTAATCCTGGAGAGGATTGTTCTTGTAACATACATGATTTCCTTACATGCGTCAATGTGTATTCACAATATATTCCATGCATCATTGCTTAAAAATTATGTACTTGATGTTAATCATGTCTTTGAATGGAATGTGGTTCAGGTGGATCAAGAAGGAGATGTCCAAGTTCAGCCAGTATGTATAGTCGATCAAAAAGTAAATCTACTATGGAATTGAGAAATCAGACTAGTAAAGGTCTAATGGACCTGGTACGGTCCCAAGGATGCAACTTGGGAGCATGAGGATGTTATGCAGATAGATTATCTGCATCTCTCTAAGGACTTTTCAACTTTTGATTGTACATGTGTATCTACTGCATTAAGGACAGTGCATAAATAAGAGGGAAAAGAATGTAATAACCCTAGGTCGAACCCCATTGTAAATATAAATGTAATTTTACATATAGGCTATTGAGCTAGGATACATTGGGGCCACAGCGTCTTTGTATGTATGTATTTTGAGGCTAGAGTTCCTATATACTATATTGAGCTGGTGAGGCAAATGTTAAAAGGCCAACGATCTTGTTTTTTGTAAAATGAAATCCCACTTAGTTTTAATGAAAAAACATCACCGCTGCAGACCAACCATGGAAAAGAGTACGGGGGGATAAACTCCACCAGAATGGAAAAAGGGGGCTAAGACACTGGGGAAAAGGGGCTAATCTAGGGGGATTAATCCCCAAGGAATATTTTATTAATATTCCCAAAAAAGGTATAAAGTATAAAGTATGGATATTTTAATATATACTAAGTCCTTATGTTAAGGAATGTATCACCTTGTGAGGGAATCCATGTGGACCCAAGATAGTTCCCAACATGAAAAGTGTCAAGTTGGGAACATGCAAATATAATTTGGGGAATTTAGTTCATTTTACCATCTTCCCATTATAATTCAGAAATCACTACCTCCATGCTATTTTCATATGTACCTTCATTCTTCTAGTACTCTTACATGTACTTGTACGAGAACCATGGTTATATTTGGAGTTGGAATGAAGAGGCGGGTTGTCAGGCTTGTAGGACATTGAAGAGGCGGGTTGTCAAACCTATAGGACATTGAAGAAGTGAGTTGTTAGGCTCGTGAGCATTCTCCCTGGGTGACATAACTACTAGGAATTGTTTTCCCAAGGTGCCAAAATACAAATACAAGGCTCTTAGACTTCCTATCCAACCTATTGTTGAAGCTCTGAAAGGGAAGTGGGGCAGCCAAAGGATTGTTTAGCAGAGAAGGGTAACACTTCCTAGGGTGGGATAGGCATGTGGGAAATGAGAGACCGCAGGTTATTAGTTTAAGTTGGAACATGTGTTTGAGTTTATATGTTTTTAGAGAGACCTTATCTTGGTTAGAAATCATTTACCCAGATGGATTTTATCCCCAACTCGAGGGTGATCCACTGTTGAGATTTTATGAACAGTGTGGTCTAAGGTTGTGAGGAAAATGGAAGGTATCCATGCAGTTGGCATTATTTTGACTAAATATAAGTGTATACTTTGTGTTAATTTATGTGTTATGTTAATATTTATTCATTTATTCATATGGGTTTTATTTTTATGTTTTATTTGTATATAGTTGTTATTATTATGCATTAATCTGTGCACTTGCATAGAAATTTAGCTAATTAAAAGGCACCATAGTTTGAAATTTCATGTGGCATTTCCCAACAGGAGTCTAGGGATGCTACATCTTCTCCCTCTTCCTATTTTTCTTCCCCCCTCATCTCCCTCCTTATCTTTTTCTTCTCCCTCTCCCTCATCCCACTAATCCTTTTCCTTGTTCTCTTATCTGTAATCCCCATATTCCTTCACTCTTCCCCTCTCACTTTCTCTCTACCAAATTAAGATAACCCAAACAATTTATAACACGAGAAAACCTCGAGAACTTCACCACCATTGACAATTGGTAGCTAAGGTTAATCGTCGATGTAAACTATAGTACGCCTGACCCAATAGGGACATCAAGCATTAATCCATAGAGGGATATTAACATATCACAAAGGAAGGAAACTCAAGAACTTGATCCTAAGACCTCCTACTTGTAAATCATGGAAAATAACCACTCAAGCTAACCCAATCAACTATTATAAATTGTTATTATTACCATTAAATTATTATTTCCCATCCCTTAAAATAAACCTTGATTCACCAAGGTAATAACTCATAATTGATTAAGGTAATTAGTTGTACCAAAAGGATGTTGACGTTTGTAGCATCAAATAGGTACTTCCACATAGGTCTAAGTGTCCCTAGACATTTGGAAGTCATACAAATCCTTATACCTTGGTAATTTACTTTAATTAAAGGAATTATTAAAGTTAAGTTATTTTATTAAAGTGAGTTGAGTTTTATTTAAATAAATGCTAAAATTAGCATTAGTGAATTAAATATTAGTCATTTATCTCAAGTGAGGTGAAAAGTGATCTCAACCGTCAATCACTTTAGAGATTAGGGTTAACTCATAACTCAAGATTATAAAATCAAGGCTCGGGTGAAGGAGTAAGACACTTGTGTGAGACATTGCGAGATTGTTTGACACAAAGAGCAGAGAAGGACTTTTTATCAAGAAGATATTAGATAACTATTATCAGACTAATCAGTAGGTGCAGACACTAACAGATCTCCCTAGATCCACCTGGATCTATAACAAAATAGGACAGGACATGAATATTTCCCTAAGTTATGACCATTGAATTAGCTAGTAAGGAGGAATAAGTGGCATACCTTTGTATCGCTTCCTAGGGTCTCTGTTGTTCCCACTTTTCTCTGGTGCTCTCATGAGGTCAAGACCAAGGCAACACAAACCAACCAAAGTGAAGATAGCAAAATGTATTCAATCATCAACTTATGTGTATGATCAAGGAGTTACGGAATAAAGTAAAAATGACTTTATGGGAAAAATACATGTCGTTGTATCATATTAATCGAAAGTAGAAGATACAACCTGATCGCCTTGATGTCGCAAGATTCCTTTCGGTGACTCTTGGTTCCAACACACACACTAGCTCTATCCTTGCATGAAGAAGATCCAATTCTTCTTGATAGACCTACTAGAGTCTCCTAGCTTCTACTCAAGCTGGGTTCTTCACACAATTCCTTCACCAATTCTTCAATTAATCTTGCTTAACCTTTTCCATGAGAATCCTATCAACATATAGGAGAGGATGAGATGGTTACATAGATGAGAATGATCCCACCAAATCAAGGAAACCAATAAAATGATAACCATTCGAATGCCAACCCATTTTCTAGAAGATTCCCTTCTAGAACCATCGAGACTTCATCTTTTTTCAAAGCTTGAAAACAAGTTCGCACCCTAAGTATAGAACACAGTGCGAGAAGTTCACACCCTAGCTAAAGGTGGCCTGTGAGAATGGGTCATTCTCGCACCCTAGGCTATAAGAAGCCTGCAAACTCACTTTGAAAATATGTTGTCTGGAAGGGGATGAATGCCACTTTTCTCAGGAGAAAGTTTTTGTTAGGAGCCTGAGTACACCATCTTCAATACACCATCAAGATGACCAAAATCACGTCTAACAGAATTCCCCCTAAAGTATGAGGCCGGAATCAGTGACAGCCAAAATACTTTGTAAACTGCATGTGTGTGTCGGAAACCAAGAGCGCACCTAATCGAAAACCTGCAAACAACTTAAGCATCTGCAGAATATCATACTAGTTCTGAGGTAGGAATTCCCATACTTAGATCAAAGACTGATGACATCATAAATATATGTCATGGCCACCAATCATACGCCGTGGATCCATACCGTCGAAATATCGCATAGCCACCAAGAATACACTATGGATCTATGCAAGAAGAATCAAATTAAGACGACATAACCGATCTATGAAAGAAGAATCAAATTAAGACGACATAACCGATCTATGCAAGAAGAATCAAATTAAGACGACATAGCCACGAGACATACAAAGTGGATCTATGTGTCAACAAATTATACATATTCCATCACAACCTGGACCAAAGAGATAAGATCCAGGGTCTTCAATCTCTTCACCCAAAAGTATGAATCTAACCATGTGATTACATGTGTCGAAGTTGAACATGGTATAAGCCACTTCATTATCGGTCATTGATGAAAACGTTAACAAGTGCGAGGGAAATCATCATTAATGTCAATGACTCCCAAGGTACACTAGTACAATCCACCAAATGTGAATAAATGAGTTGAGATCGAACATCCAACAGAATCTCCCGATCAGGGGTCAATGATGAAAACCCACTATCGAAAGTGAGGAAACCTGCCATTGAGGCATGCAAGTTCCAAGGTACCAAAGAATTTCTAGGTCTTGTTTCTGGATAATGAGTTGGAGTCGATAGAACAAAACTTGTCATAGGAGGGCCTTGATGTATCCCCCATCAATGACATGAAATGAGTAACATATTTTGAAGGTGAAACAAAGTATGATGTAAGTTGGACTGGACATAGGAAAGGCCGACATGGAGAGAATGGACAACTACAGATGGCTGACTCAATAGAGGTTTCAGATGAACTTCTCTTGAACATATGAATGACATGACCAATGATTTGGTAGCATTGACTTAGAGATGACTCAGGATATGACCTTGTAGAAAATCAAATGAGAGACAAATATATTTTCCAAACTGGCTTCAGATAATGAATAAGGGGATGTCATGTTCAAGAGCGACACTTACTGCCAATAATATGAATACGAAAAACACATCCCTTTCCCAAATTTTCTCCCACCATTTCTGGCGAGTACCTCTTTATTTTTATGCAAGCTTGAGGAGGATAACATATGCTTGTTGATATAATCTCATCCTTCAGATGAGTCCTTCAGAGTATGTTTAATGATCCATGGGAAGGAGTGGTTCGGTCCCATTACGGGTCAATCAATGTTTGTTTAATGAGTCCAAAGATAGAAAACTCGAAGGTTTTTCATGATTATAGAGTCTGGAAAAACACTTAAAAGAGAACTCTCTCAGTTCCTTTTTCATAAAATAGTCCGATGAGACCGAAAAAGAGATAAATTATCGCCCAATAGATTCTTTCTTCAAATGCTTTAACGAACGTGAAAAGAGCAAGGTCGCTCGACAATCTTTTCATGCTTAGAGAGTCTAAAAAGAGATTAAAGAGGACTCCAGGGGGGTTCCTTTTTCGTATAACCTTGTTGAGCCTGAAAAAGTGATAAAAGTGTGCTCGATTGCATTCTCATGTGTTTTCGAGCATGAGAATGGACAAAGACCAAGCTCAAGGTTTTGTGCAAAAACCATAAAAAGAAACTCAATCATGCGACGAAAAAGACAAGAAATATCTGTATCCCAGTGTATAAATTTCGAAGTCATCATGTCTTCAAAAGTCTCACTCATAAGGGTATAAGGCATTAGGTTTAATAAATAAAACAATTATAAAAACCCATAAAAAATGGTAAAAGTAAATAAAAAGTTCTTTTTACCATAGACATTGTAACTTTGCCAATATTTTAGCCCAAAACTCCTCTTTTTCCCTTGAATTTCGACGCTCGATTGCGGGAGGTATGAACATCCATTCGACGAACCATCTCTAACAGTGAGGTAAGTTCCTTGTCTTCTATCTTTTCGTGGTTCAATTTTTCATTTTCATTGGTAAAATTCATGTTTTTGAGTTTGTTTTAGGGGTTAAATTTGTGCTTAGCCATTCTCGCAGGCCAGCCACACGGGACCTGCGAGAATGCATCATTCTCGCAGGTGGCCCCAAAGGCACCTGTGAGAACCTTGCACTATGCCTAAAGGGAACCTACGAGAACCAAAAAGTGAAAAATTTCTTTGAATTTTACTCAAAGAAAAAGATACCAAGTCTTGAAGAGAGTTTCTAACCTTATTCTTATGTTTCTAATGTAGGCATTTGGCTATCACCATGGTTCTGGAATGGCGTGAAAGAGATAATGAAGAAGATTATTCTATTGTCGGGAATAAGCGAGGCACTGTTGTCGCTTTGCGAGACTGTGGTCTCCTGAAATTATTTCATATCCTAGGTATGAGGGCCCAAGTTAGGCTATTGGAGTACCTTGTGCATATGTGGGATGTGGACCAACAAGTTTTCCAGGTAGGCGTCTACACATTGTCCTTGGATATCGAGGACATTTATTTCTTGATAGGACTATCATAGCATGGGTACCATGCTAGATTTATTGGTAGTAGAGGTGGTGGGCTACCTATGAGTGAATATTGTCATTTGTACTATGTTCCAAAGGCGGAAAGGAGAAAAGGAAAAGTGGCCATTTGGGGGGTGTAGGATTTGACCCTTCACACTATTTTTTTCACCATTGCTCGTATGGCCGGGAGCACTTCTCCTCACATGGCTCTCTAGAGAT
>JASDQU010027078.1:5315-18454 GCA_032191745.1 Picea mariana
TCACCTCCATCTTCACCTCCTTCTTCTTCAAGTTCAAGTTCTAAAAGCACTGCAAAGAAACATGTCCATAAACATAAGAATGAAATGACTTTACTAAAACTTGATGTTAAATTTGAATTACCGATGTATGATGGTGAAGTTAATGCAGAGAGACTTGACAATTGAGTCATACATATGGAGGTTTATTGCAGTGTGCAACAAATCAAGGATGAAGCAACTCGTATCAAGTTGGGATCGCTTAAACTTGCAAGCACAACACTCATCTGGTGGCAAAGCAAGTTGAAAAATGGCACACAACAAGTGGGTAATGTATTTCCATCATGGAAAGTTTTTACTTCTGCACTTAGAAAGCAATTCTATCCTTTGGGTTATAAAGAGAAAGCATTAATTGAATGGAAATCTCTTAAACTAAGAAAAGGACAAACAGTGCAAGATTACACAGATGGATTTCGTAAAATGGAATTGATGTTAGATATTCCTTTACATACCCAAGAAACTCTGATGAAGTATATAGGAGGTTTACCTACACATATTCAAAATATTGTATTCATGTTTGGACCTACTAATATAGATGGGGTTTCTATTCAAGCAAAATACATTGAAGTAGGGAAAATAGGGGTTGGCGTATTAGGGGAATCATCTTCAAGGAAAGAGGACAAAATGAAGTGGAATGGAAAGAAGGAAAATTCAGTGGCAAGAAAGGAAGAGAAGCCCTCTTGCAAGAATTGCAAGAAATAAGGGCATGATGAGGACCGTTGTTGGAAATTGCATCCCGAGAAGAGACCAAAGTGGTTCAAAGAAAATAAAGGGAGGCAAACAGTTGCAACAACAACACTACCCACAGACTTGGGATCAGATTCAGGTGATGAATCTAAAATCTCATTGGTTGGTATGACAGGTGAAGGATTTGATTGTAGAAGTAAATTGTTTCACATAAGGGACATCATGAGGCACACTAAGGTTGACACATTGATATATAGTGGATCTCAATCTAATTTAATTTCAGAGGAATTGGTTAAAAAGTTGGGACTAAAAACATAGTTTCATCATAAGCCTTACACACTTAAATGGATAAGAAACAATTATCAACTGCACATAACCAAGTAGTGCACATTAAAATTTGCAATTTCATCTAAGTTTGTGTATGAGGTTGTTATCTCCTCAAATAAATTAATCAAGTTGTTTTATTTTAGGTGATAGGATGTCATTTTAAAATACATTTAAAAAATTTTAAAGCTCATTTTTGAGAGCTTTATGCATGTAATAAAGTTAGATAAAACATTTGGTTTCATTTTTATTTGATTTAAGTCAAATCTCAGGTTTCGATGGCTTAGGCGCTTCTTCAAAAGTGCTTTTTAGCTACCGAAATCCTTAGCTTTCGACAACTTAAACAAAGAAATTCAGGGCTATTTTAGCCACCGAAATTGCAGAAGCATGGGAGGAGTCATCACGTCCTTTCACATGATTAAACCGTTGAGTTTAAGGTTTTATAATTGCAATTAGCCACGGAAACGACAGGAGAAAAAACCATTTAGAGACTGGGAGATGATCTCTGCATGATATATCGAATCTTTTCAAATCGTTGTTTCATCAAATCACATGGTTATGTACTTATCATCATTACAGTCATCAAGCATGATTGTTTCAAATCTTAAGCTGCTCTTTCGCATCCCTTGTAATCAACGCCACGTTCTAATGCATGCCTCATACTTCTCATCCCTGTCACAACCGAGCCAAATCCTCCTAAGTCTACGCTGTGTAATTTTCCCCCAAAACTCGATTTTTCAATTGCAGGTGTACAGGAACATTGTGATAGATGAAGAAAGGAGGATCAAATCTAAGGAAGGATCTAGATGACATTAGTTACTTGGAATCACACTCGGAGGTATGCCAACTTTTCAGGGACGCAGGCTTCTATAATTTTTGTAAAAAATTACAGAACTCTCACCAGCATGTGGCAGAATATTTTTCCCTGACTTTAGATGGAAGGAAAGAAGTCATTGGTCAAGATACATTCTAGCTTGATGAAGCCCTCATAACTGAGGTGATAGAACTTCCCAGGACTGGAGAAAATTGGTTCAAAACCAGTTTCACAAAGAATGTTGAATTCAGGTCCTACTTGAAACCAGAACACAAGGGTTTGGTATGGAAGAAAGACATTCCTGTGTCTTTCCTTGAAGAGAAATAACAACAGTTATTAAAAGCCATTTTGGTTTATATAACTTATGACGATAGATATAATAGGGTGATGATTTACCATTTCAAACTCATGAATCATTTCACTGGTAGAAACCCACTCAATATGCCCTATTATCTCCACAGAATCTTATCTAAGATGGCTCATTAGGTCAAGGCTAAGACCAATAAAGTTGTAGGCAGGATATCCCACTATGGTTTGATTAAAATCTTGGTTTATGAGTTGTTGTAGAGAAGAAGCAAAGAATGGAATTACTTCTTGTTCTGGAATGATTTTCAGACTGATGTACAACCAGAGGGTAAAAAGAGTCCTCATTCCAGGAAGTCTTCTACTCCTAGAAGTGGAAAGAGGAGGAGGAGAGATATCTCTCTAGTTCCAGTTAATAATCCCTCTACTTCTTCTAAGCTTAATAAACTAAGAAGAAGCTAAACTTCAGCAGTGAAACAGAGAAGGTTGAATAACCCCCAGTGAACAAGAGCATTCTTAATCTTCCCTACAAAGACTTGGAGGATGAAGAGCACCATATTGAAACAGGGCATGGAGATTCAGTTACCACAGGGCATGACAATTCAGTATATGTAAATGTATTCACATCAAGGTATGAATATCTTCAATCACCTACACCCCAATAAGAATAAGAACTACAAGTTGCAAATGCCTCATCTAGCAAAAAAGGGAAACAGAGTGAATCAAAGGAAATCAAGAAGCTTTAAAAAACTTAGCTCAACAAGAAGTGCTAGAAACGGTAATTAAAACCAGATATGAAGCCTTGTCGAAGAATTTTGCAGAAAGTAACTCAGCCTTAGAAATATTAACACATGAAAGCATAAAGGAAAAGAAAAAGAAGGAGAATAATATTGTAAAAGATTACAACAACTTATGGAGAGTAGCTCAAGAATTGAAGAAAAAGGTCAGGGATTTAAGGTTGCAAGCTATGTCTTCAAAAAACCAGTCTCAAACACATGATACTCTTGAAACCCTAGTAGAGGTAGCAGTTCAATGCAATGAACCAGAGGCAACCAACAATCCTAGTCTTTCCAGAAGTTGAGCAAGGTGCAGAAGCCTCAGAAGATCATCCCTAAGGCATTTTGGAGCTAAGACAAAAGGTATTTTGAAATTTTGATAATTTCACTAAGACAAAACTTTCGGTGGCTTAAGAAAACATTTTGATTGTTCATTAGCCACCAAAAGCAGAGCTTTCGGTAGCTAATTGGTCCAGATTTTGTTTATTCTAACTACCAAAAGAACTGACAGGGAAGAAAGTTATTATTTTTGCACAGATCTAGGTTTTCCTTGTCCAACAGCCTTAGGAATAGTTCCAATCGATAAAAAATAATTAATGACATCCTTATCAAGAGTTTGTTTTGATTTTGGAGATGCTCTACAAGGCATAAAGGTCAAAATTAGTTAGCTATTTTCAGGGATAAAACTGTTTTATTGTCAACAGGTGTCATTTTCGACTTCTCTCATATCTCATGAAAATCCATCAGCCTTGGAAGGATTACTACACTTGTCGAAGAATATGAAGGACATGAAGATCACCCAAGAATAAGAATTGACCTACTTTTCAGAATCTTTGCCTATTTTCTTGGGCCGGTAATTGACTTTCTATTTTTGGCAAAATTCGATTCAGTATCCTAGGATGTTGAAACTATTTGTAAAGGCTATAAAGCCAAAAATATTGGAAGAATGACGGGTTCAAATTTGAGTTCTAGACTCTATTGTTATTGTGATACAAACACTTTCTTTAATATATTAAGCTTGCAAGCTTCTTTCATTATTTTTTGTCAGACTTTCTTTTCATTTCTATTCTATGACTATGAGTTGAAATTATTTCTTTGTCTTTGTTTAAATGTCCTATGGTAACTGTCATCTTACCTTTGATTATTAAACAAGAATCATAAGCATCCACTGCTAGTTTGTTGACCCATCATATATATGGTTTATGTATGTTCTGGTTAATTGATTGGTTTCTTATCCATTTGATTTACAAACCTATCTGATATTAGCTCTTGAAGGCCTTGTACTGTTTGAATATAACTAGACTGTCTTGAAGATACAATCCAGTGATTTAGATATTCATCTTGATCCAACTCCACACCCATTATTGAGTAAATAATTACAAAAACAGTTAAGTTACCAGGCATCTCTGAGATACAACCTAGGAGAGTTTCTTGGGGTGATAACAAATTGGCGTCGTTGTTGAGGAACGAAGATTGAAGCTCAGCTTCCTTGGGAAACGACATAGATCCAACTTTGATGATAGACAAAGTGTGGACACTTTTTGGTTGTAATAATCTATTTGGAGACTCCATTGGAATGAAGTGGCTTCGAGAAGAGCTCATACTAGAGAAAATCAAGAAAGGCCACTGGCAACACCAGTTTTAGACCCTGAGAAGATCATTAGAAGTGGAAAAGCACTGTAAAGACAAAATTCCAGATCTGCAAGAGCGCCTAGACTAGGTATTTCAATAAGCACTTCTTCATTTGTATCTAGAGAACCTCTTGTCGAATCCACTTTTGCTGAAACTTCTAGTTCTAAGAAAATTATAATTGAGTCAGAAAGCTTGAAGGGTGATGAGCTTCCAATTTCTTCTGATGTTATAGATCCTATTTTTGAGAATATTACTATATCTGACTTAGGAAAAGAATTTGTATAATCTATCCAAGAAGAGGACTCTTCCTCTTCCTTGAATTCTTCACCAACTAAGCTTGGAATTTTTTTTTTCTATACTGCCCGTTCTTGAAGATATTTTACAAGACCTTTCCTCTAAGGGTGAGGAAAACTTGGCCTTGCTGCTTGGCCAATTTTACAGAGCTTCTTATTTCCCACCTTATTCAGAAACCAAATTCTAGGGTAGTTATTCTACCAGTGCTTCCACTTCATTCTTTAGTGAAGTAAAACCACCATTGTCCATAGTCCCACCTATCCCATCTCAGCCGTCATCTATAGAAAATTCTTCCTCTGCATCAACCCCTAAGATTTCCATGGATGCTCCTTTGAAAAAAATGGAACAGATCTTAGCCAATAGGTATGCTCCTCTTGTTTTTCCCAATCCCTTGTCAACCATGCCAACAGGAGATTATCAGAAGTACATGCCCAAGTTTACTGGATCTGGAGATTATACTGCTGAAGAGCACATAGAGGCTTTCTATGCCTATGCTGAGAACATTAACATTTCCGAGGAAGATGTTTGGACCAGAGTATTTGTTCAGAGCTTGGATGGTCAAGCTAGGAAGTGGTTCAAGGAACTGCCATCGAATTCAGTGACAGGTATTGAGTAATTAGATGAAGTGTTTTTGAAACATTGGGGAGAAAGAAGAGACCTTTTTTATAATAATAATAAT
Source organism: Picea mariana (assembly GCA_032191745.1). Lineage (NCBI taxonomy): Eukaryota > Viridiplantae > Streptophyta > Pinopsida > Pinales > Pinaceae > Picea > Picea mariana. The sequence goes on from JASDQU010027078.1 coordinate 10,861, forward strand.
AATAATAATAATAATAATCTATTTTTAAGGTCACGACCAAGCCAGCACACCAAATTGGTGTATGAGACCCCCTTGTTTATGGGACAAGGGACCCCCCTCTACCCAACGATTTGACTTCACCAAAAGATTCAATAAAATGTTTGGCAAGATACCTGCAGAGATCAAGCTAACTAACACGTCAACGAAGATTACTTACTCTTCTGCCTTTGATCTAGAATTATGCTTGATCCTTAGAGAAAGAAGGTCAGCCACACTCGCCTTAATGCAAGAGACTGCTCTTGAGGTTGAATCTAACATTGTAGCATCTTAGAAACTTAAAGGAAAGTTTGAGAGAAAGAAGTCATCTGCTGATCCTCCTTCTTCTTCAAATAAAAAAATGGAAAATATGGCCAAGATGTTGGACAGCTTGACCTCGGAGATGTCAAAACTGAAAATTCAGAGTCAGCAACCAAAAAGAAGTAAAGATCCTAATGCCTATGCTCCCAAGAATCCCAATGAATTCCCTTACAGAAGGAACAACCAGTAGGTTCATATCCTTCAGAGAGACAAGAATGCAACTGAAGATCAAAGGATCAGGGCCCCTTTCCAAAATGTCATGATAGAAGAAGAGCAGGAGCTATCTCATGGTGAATTTGAAGAAGAAGATGACATAAATTGCTTTGGGGATGTTGTTGATTCCTCTTTCTTGACACAAACAGATTATGAGGAGGCCCTCATGAATGAGAAGATTAATGAGGCAAGAATTGAATAATATTTTTATCAGACAGATGATTAGCCAGGTTATAATTTAAGATCTAAGACTGTTGCTTCAAAGCCATTGCTTACTGCCCCCGAAAAAAAGAAAGATGTTGCTACCAAGAAGCTTGTTGCTCCTACAAAGTAGATCTCCACTCCTACAAAACAACAGCAGAAGCAATTGCAGCCCCAAGCTAAAGAACAGGTGTCCCTCAGAGCTCCCTCTAACGAGGTAATACTTTCTGACAAAATATCATATTCATTTAATTTCGAATCAGAAATTCAGAAGGTAAAAATACCTATGCCATTGACTTAACTTATGAAGAATGACATATTCAAGTTTTCTATCCTAAAGTACCTTCAACCAAAGACTCCCATAGCTGCTGATTATGTAAACCTTCAATATGACAATCCCAAAATGACTATAGGACCTATGGTAGAGGACCGAGACGATTCTTGTCCACCCTTTTACATATCTCTGAATATCCATGTCACGATCCTTCACAACTGCTTGCTTGACTCGGGAGCATCACACAATCTTATGCCTAAAGTAATGATGGATGAGCTTGGGCTTGACATCACAAAACCTTACAATGATCTCTTCTCTTTTGACTCTAGGAAAGTTAGATGCCTCGGCCTCATAAAAGACCTTATCATAAACCTTGCCCAACTCCAAATGAGAAGCATGGTAATGGATGTTGTAGTGGATGATATCCCACCCAAGTTAGGCCTCCTCTTGTCATGTTCATGGAGAAAAAGGCTAGGTGGTACCCTACAGATGGATATTTCGTATGCCACAGTATTGGTGTTTGGAGGAGAGGTAAAGAGACTTTATAGAGAGAATCAACTCGCCTACATCATTAGTGATGAGAAAATGTTTGTAAATCATCCCATCTATGCATTGGACACGGATTTTGGGGCATGCATTCTACAAATAGATGACTCTCAACCAACTCCTTTGCAGGTCACAAAGCCTACTTATCAGCAGACTGATGGAGACAGTAATCACGTCTGGAGCATGTTCTTTGATGGTTCCAGTACCAAAGACTTAGCAGGTGCAGGTGTAGTTTTGATTTCTCCTTCAAAGGAGGCTATTCATTTGTCTTTTAAACTTGATTTCAAAACTAATAACAATATAACAAAGTATGAGGCTTTGCTATTGGGATTAAATGATGCCAAGGAGATGGGAATAAAAGGTCTAAAGGTGTTTGGAGATGCAAATCTCATCATACAACAAGTGAACTGTACTTTCCAAGAAAAACATGTCAGGTTGAAAGCTTACAGAGATGAGGTATGGAAACTCAGGGACTCTTTTTCCATTTTTGAAATTTCTTATATACCCAGAGCTATGAATCACCTAGCTGATTCCCTTGTTGTCTCGGCCAGTATGTTCCTTCCTCCTATGCCTCCTAGACTGAACTATGAAATCCAAGTCAAATAGACCATCCCTACCTAACAATGTCAATTATTGGAAAGTCTTTGAAGATGATGATGAGCTTAGTAGATTTATCCAGGTCGTAGATGAATTTTCTGATATGCATATTGATCAGGAAAATCAAAATGTAGAGGAATACAAAAAGCCTAAGTTGAAGAGAAAAATGGGTCAACACGATATTGTTCAGTTGACTAGAAATTATATACCTTAGGGTTTGGTGCATCTTGAGAAGCTTTTTGACCAAAATGATGTCCCCTACAAACCTGATAAGAAGGAGAAGGATCATGTTGTCCATGAGCACAATATAGGAAGCCAGAGTCATCCTAAATTCATAAATCTTTCCACTGAGTTAATTTCTGATCAGAGGTCAGAATATTGCATCCTTATAAAGGAATTTGCTGATGTATTCACCTGGAAATACAGTGATCTGAAAACCTATAATACCAATGTCATTCAACATAATATTCCCCTGGAGAAAGACACCATCCAATTCAGACAGAATTTGAGACCTATCAGTCCTCTCTTATTACCTATAATCGAAAAGGAAATAAAAAAACTCCTCGATGCCAAAATCATAATTCCACTGAGATACTCTAAATGGGTTGCAAACCTAGTGATAGTGAGGAAGAAAAATGGCGAGATCAGGTTATGCATTGATTTTAGAAACCTAAATAAATGCTTCAAGAAAGATAACTATCCTCTACCCAATATGGAGCATTTGCTGCAAAGAGTTTCAGGAGGTAGTGTCATGTCTTTCCTAGATGGATTCTTAGGCTATAACCAGGTTTCTGTACACCCTGATGACTGAGAAAAAACTACCTTCACTACTCCTTGGGGTACCTTCTTGTACGCAAAAATTCCATTCGAGCTAATGAATGTCGGGGCCACCTTTCAGAGGGCCATGGACATAGCCTTTGTGGGAGAAAAGGACAAGTTTGTCCTCATTTATCTTGATGATATCACAGTTTATTCCAGCAATCATGAAGAGCATCTGAAGCATCTGAAAAGAGTATTTTTGAAATGGATACAGTTCAGGATTTCACTAAACCCAAAAAAGTCTCAATTTTCTCTCAAGAAGGGTAAGCTCCTAGGCCACATTGTTTTAGCAGAGAGAGTGAAAATTGATCTAACTCGGGTTGAAGTAATTCAGAAGTTGTCTATACCAAGGTCAAAGAAGGATATCCAATCCCTGCTCGGTAAGATAATTTTTTTCAGAAGGTTTATTCCTAATTTTGCTGAGTTAGTGAAACATATAACCTCTATGCTAGAAAAGGGATCTGAGGTCAAATGGACAGACAGTGAAAGAAGTTCATTACAGGATATCAAGTAAGAGATCATGGAATCTCCTATTCTAATCAGTCTAGATTACACCAAGAACTTCTATATTTTTTCTTTTGCTTCCTATGACACTGTGGCAACAGTCTTGTTACAGAAAGATGATGAAAGTATTGATCACTTGGTGGATTTCTTCAGAAAATCACTCAGAGATGTTGAACTAAGGTATGATCCTATAGAAAAACAAGCCTATTCTCTCATTAAATCATTAAAATATTTCATAATTTATATCCTCCATGCAAAGATTGTTGCCTATGTTCCTTTAGCCTCTGTGAAGGATGTCTTGACCCAGCCTGATATTGATGGAAAGAGAGCCAAATGGATCACAAAGTTGATTGAGTTTGACATAGAAGTGAATCCCACCAAGATGGTAAAAGGCCAAGGCCTTGCCAAGCTCATGACATAAGAGAATTGTGATCTTTTAGGCATAAATTTCATTGGGGTAAGTTCAACAAGTTTGTAGACAGAGATAGCAATAGAAGAGCCACATGACATCTAGAAGGTGGCTGAGAATTTGTCTTCATGCAAATGGTATTCAGGTATTGTTCATTTTTTGCAGAAGTTGGAAGTTTCTCTTGAACTTATCATGACTCAAGCTCGATCTCTTAAGCTCATAGAAATTAAATTCTGCATTAATGATAATCTTTTGTATTGGAAATATCCTTCTGGTTTACTATTGAGATGTTTGGACAAAGACGAATCAGCTGAAGTCATGCATCAGTTCCATTCAAGTATTTATGGAGGCCATTATTGCTAGAATACCACAACTCATAAGATCCTAAGGGTTAGTTACTATTTGCCTTTTCTTTTTTCAGATGTGTGCACCTTTGTGAAATCTTGTGATAAGTGCCAAAGATTCACAGGGAAGAAGCAACTCAAATCTCTGCCCCTGAGACCTATTGTAGTGAATGGTCCCTTTAAGCAACGAGGCTTAGATTTCATAGGTTAGATTAATCCTTCATATGATGTCCAACATAAGTGGATCCTGGTAGCCACTGACTATTTTACCAAGTGGATAGAGGAAATCCCCACTAGAAATGCTACTCATCAAGTTGTCATGAAGTTTCTTTATGAAAACATCCTAATCAGATTTGTTTGCCCCAAAAGGCTAGTGACAGAAAATGCATCATCCTTTAAAGATGATGCATCGATTGACATGTGTTGTTCCAGAGTCTGTACTTAAGGCTAGAAAGTACAGGGTCTAGCCATCTGAAAGTGTTGTGAAAGATAAAAAGGGGGGAGGATTAACCTTCGGGAAAGGAAGCTAAGGTTGATTTCTATGTTGCCTCTGTCTTGCTTCCAAAAGTTTCTGGATACTTATATATTGTTCAATGGCGGCCCATGAACGTTGGAGTTCTACCTGGGTGGTGGTTGTAAGTATGGTGTCGAAAAGGTTCAAGGCGATGGTGGTTTGATCTGACAAGCCAGGGTAAATATTGGGTTGTCTGGCAACGGGAACAGTCATAGAGGAATAGGGAAATTTAAAGGAAAGTTTAAGGTTTAGGATGCTGCCTCAATTTTTGGATCGTATAAAGAGTACTCTCGAATTTGAAAACACAGATAGAAAGCAAACCAAAGGCCTTTTTCCCGTAATTGAGTTAACTTTTAATAAATCATGTGAGAAATGTGAGAAAACATTAATTTGTCTATAATGCAAGGCTCCTATCAAGGGAGAATCTCACCCTGTTAATAGAAGAAGAAAAAGACCAGAATAAATTTGACGAAGCATAAAATATAAAGATCTAAAAAATTCACAAGTCTTGTACCTGTTGATAGTCGATACAGAGGAAAATCTGCAAATGATTAGACGTCTAAAAGTTGATCACCACAGTAGAGGTTATACTAAATTGTAGTGAAGCATTCATCAGACATATATATGCGAAATGAAATTGAATATAATATAACAGAGGAAACAAACTCATAACTCAGTCTTGACAGAATCAAGAATCTTTGGATGGCTTTGTATTAATTTTCAAAACGAAAAAGTCTCTATTACAATCGGCCAAAAAAGGTCCAGCCCCTTATTCTCACTTCAAAATGCATACTTATAGAAACTTATATATGTTAGAATCTCAATCGTTCCAGAAGTTTTCGGTTACAAAATAAGAAATTTATGCATTTCAATTCTTTGTCTTTGTCCTCTTTCATGCGGGTGGAGCACCTTCTCTTGTTTACTCTTCGGGTTCTAAAAATAGAGCAGGTAGACACTTGTCATTATTTGGTACTGGAAACCTTTCCTTTTGCCTGCTTGGTGGAAGTGACGCACCTCTCCACCAACTAGGCTATCAACTTGGAAGGCTTTGCTTGGTGGTTTCCTCAAAAGTGTAACAATCCTTCGCTAACTGTAGCAACCTTCCTCCCACTTGTCGGTCTTCGAAGATGATAGAACATAACTGTATACTTGGTTTTTAACCATTTATCCACTTGGAATATGTCAGTTTGGCTGATTTGTGATATTTCAGCTTGCTCCTTTTCCTCGTTCTCCTTGATATTGAGCAAGTGCTTGGCTATATCGATTTGGCCCAGTGTCCCAATGCTGCTTTCATTATCGAGACTCAACAAAAATTCATCTATCAAGCTGAAGGTTTCTTCACAAGAGTTTCTTACTTCTTTATCTCGTTCTATGGTCTCTTATATGTTTCGCTCCCACGCCTTCAGCAAGANCCTGAGCTTCCCTAGCTTCCCTTTCTCTCAAAGAGATATCTTCCAACACTTGATCAATGATTTGGCAGTGGTTTTGAATATTTTCCACTTTAGTAAGTAAATCTTGCTGAGCTACTGACACTCTTTTTTGGATTTCAATAGCTTGGGATTGGAATATCCCGATATCTATCACCTAGCTCTCGGCAAAATTTAATTTTTCCTGTAACTATCCTATCAATTCTTCTTGCTGGCTTATCTGTGACTGACTAGTCTAGGCCGACAGCTGTGTTTGTTCAAGATCGGATTTGAGTCGCTCAATTTCTTTTTGATAGGCTTCTCTGACTAGCTCTAGACTTGTGTTCACCTGATCTCTAACAATAGCTTTTTTTGTAGCTATCTTAGCTTCCAAAGTTTTGATTAAGTGGTTATTCCACTTTAATTGTTCTTTTAGGGATCTGACAGAGTATTGGTTGGCTGTAGAAAAAGCCCCCAATGTCCCTGCTATCTGAGTTGCAGATTTCTCTTTTTTCATGGCTTTTCCATCAGCTAGAATTTTGAATTTTTTGGCTACCATGCCCTCTTCTCAGTAAAATGCTTGCTTCACAATGAACTTTCTCTTCTTATCGAAGAAAAATTCATTCAGAGGCAACTCGTCTACAGTAATGGGCATTAGTTCTTCACCAAAAATCCATCCCTCACCAGGGATCCCCTTCGTGGACTGTAGGGGAGTGACATAAACAATGGGACTACCGATTTGCTTGGAGTATTTCCCCAGGGTAACCACCGAGGCTGGCTTGATTGAAGGGTTGGGGATCTTGGCTTCCTATTTCGGGCCCCCCGTTTGCTTTTTCTTTTCCTAATTTTCCTCCTGGTTAGGTCCTGAATATTTGGAGCCCTTGGCTTCCATTTTTTGTACATCTGTGGTCGGTGGGTTCTTACCATGTAAGACTAGGGGAAGGCATCTTCATCGATGTTCCTGAATTTTGAATAAATCGGCCATCTCCTCGGGCGACATGGTTGGAATCTAACTTAGGACCTCGGCATAAGATCTCGCTCCTTGGAAGATGTCATCATGAGGAAAATGCTCATGTTCATATATTTTTAGCCCACACCTTGCCATGTGATTACCCACGACCTTGTGTGGGTCGTGTTTCTTGAACTCAATGTGGACCAATTTAATATCCTCTAAGGTTGTTGCCTCGACTTTTGCGTGTCTGAAATCTAATAAAGAATATGTATTCAAATGAATGGGGAAGGACGGCCATACCTTCTTCAAAAAAACTTTGATCCAGGTGGATATCGGGGGCCACCCACCTTTTCCAAATGGCTCAAAACAGTTTTCTAGCCATTTTGGCAATTTACTATTTTTAGCAGGTTTTATCTTCCGGGGCCATTTTGAGGGCCTAAATGAAGTTTTTTCAAGATAGAGGTTCTCAATGATATATG